>PVJL010003170.1:0-132890 GCA_004026885.1 Lyroderma lyra
GGTGGGAGAGGAGGGGGGGAAGCTAAATATAAGGGGATGGAAAGAGGGGTCACATTAGGTGGTGAACTTATTATGCATCAAGTTGACAATGCACTGTGGAATTGTATGCCTGAAACCTATGTAATCCTTGCTAACAGATGTCACCCCAATAAGTCTAACAATAAAAATGAATTAAAAAAAAAAAAAAAAATTTTTTTTGTTATATTTTACAACAATTCCTGAATTTTTTAAAAGTATTTTTCATTGTTTGGTAGTTTGCAAATAATTCATCCTACTTTATTCCACTAATAGTTATATTTAAATTTAAAAATGAATTTGATTCAAGTTAGGCATGAGTAGCTTTCATATGACTGATGTCAGTAACTCCTTTCAAGACAGCCACTTGTTAGCTATTCTGATAATGCAGAGAAGTATGTAGCACAATGGTAGAAAGCTGCTTGGTGTATGTCTGTCTGCGTGTTCCAGTCATGTGCCACCGTGTAGCCAGTTTAATGTGATTTGGGTAGGATTGCACAAGAATTTAGGGTGAATTTGCCTTGGTGTCATGAGATATCAAAGGTAATATATATAATGAGAGGCTGAGTTGGGGATAAAATCTAGGTCTCTTTTTTTTTTCAACCAGATCAGCTACTTTCCTTATAAGCCATATTCCATGTTCTTATATTGTGTACTCTGAGTCTAACCTGATTCTCAGCCTTGTGGAAAGAAATATTGGAGTTGTAAGCCTACCTCTTCCTAAGTAACTCTGACCATGTTTCATTGTCTTTCTGAGCCTTGTTTTCCTCATTCGTAAGAGGAAAATCATACCTGTTTGGTAGAGTTGTTGTTAAGATAAGATAAAATTGCCAAGACAATGTGATCAGGAAACAATAAAAGGCTAAACACATGTGCATATGCACATGTTCATGCATATATATGTATATGTACATGTATGTGTATAAACATGTGAGTGTATAATTAAGTTAAGCCTATGCCCATGAAAACTATTAGGTTGCCACTCAAGTTCCTCAAAGAAATCCTAGGAAATCCTAGACCTGATATATCAAAAGGATGAAGTCTGGCATATAGATAATACTGTGTGGAAAAACAAATCCTTATCTATTACAAGCTGACATTCAGGAGTCTCAAGGAACAGTGAAAGTTTGTTAATCAGTTGCACCCATGTCTTGTGAGCTGGAACTTGGTAAAATCTTCACACGGCTACTGCAGTCTAGTAGAGATAATAAAGAAATGGCTTACAGATTGCACGTTAGAAGATTCTTCTCCCTCACTGAAAGCTTGTGTAAAGGCAGCCAAAAGAGGTAGGAGGCGAATGGAGCAAAACAGTCTTAGCAAGGGAAGTTTATAGCATATCAAACAAGGGCATTAGCAACATGACAGAATTAAAATAAGATCTTTCAGGGAGATTCTTTCTTCTCCCTGTAACTCAGAAAAAATATCCACCAATATGCAAACAAAAATGCCTCTCTTTACCTCAATCTGACAACATTTCTTACAGAAAGTTTTGTTCTAAATGTCATTTATTCATTCCATTATTAATTCATTCAAGAAATAGTCATTAAATCATTTCACTTAATCAATAATTAAGGACTCCTATTCTGCTGTGTGCTAGGATTATCGAAATGAGTAAGACCCTTTCCCCTTAAGGAACTACTTAGTGGGGGGAAAACATGTAAAACACACACACACACACACACACACACACGCACGCACACACACACATACACTCGTGAATAAAATGCTGAGGTAGCCTAGCAGAAAGAAAGCTGTATCTTTACTGATGAGTGAGAAATAGCCAGGCAGAAGGGAAAGCATGCAAGACATTCCAGCAACAGGGAACAACAAGCACAAAGGTTGAGTGGTTTGTGAAACTATAAGTCTTCTGTGGATAAAGCAAAGAATTCTGGGGCTGTGCTGTGTAAGAAACGAGACCGTGGCATTAAATGGCATGTGAGCCATGTTAAGAAGTTTTAACTTTTACTGAAAACACTATAAAGGGGCTATTGAAGAATTTTAAGTGTAGATGTGAAAGGTTCAGATCTATGTTTTGGACAGAGCACCCCAAAATTGACATCTTGTTCTCCTCCCAGGGTGATGGAAGGGTCAAGGAGAATGGATAGATTACTAGCTACCTGGATGGTTCCAATCCTAGGACAACCTAGCACAATGTGCCAAGAGAGTGAAATTGCTATATTTACCAACTCCATGTTTCCCTTGTCCAGAGCTGCTATGGAATTAACAGGACAAGTGAGGCAAACGGGTGTATACACACGTTTGATTTATTATTACATGGGCTACTCATCAGGCACAGAGAAGAAAAGCACAGTTTTGTTGTGTTTTCTTCCCCCCATGCCTCTGAAAGTCTCAAATGGGAATGCATAGATCTCCATACTCAGGTGGAACCAATAATCCCTTCCTTATTTGTTCATTGAGTACCTGTCTTAACACAGACTTAGCACACCCTGCTTGCTCCCACAACGCTACCCATTTCTGGCTTCTATTAGGTTTGTACTCTACTTGCTTTTATTATAATATGGGAAATAATTTTGATTTCCAGGTTACTTTGTTTAATGTCAGCACAATCCTTCCTTGATGAGACACTTAATACCTATCTTTCTTACAAATGTATACATCTATGTGTAGATTGATTGAAAAAATTTCACCAGTCTTTTCCACCCTATATCCACATTCTTTGTACTATGATTTTGTTGTTTCTCATATCAAAAGGTAAGCCTCCTGAATCTGGGCTGACCTTGTGTTTGACTTTGGTGGAAGTGTCAGTATACCAGTTCAGAGCCAAGAAGTCAGGAAGCCTTGTGTAGTTCCATGTTCTCTTTTGAAACCCTACCATCTATATTAGATCAAATGCAAGGGAGCCTGACAGAGGATGAAAGACCACACTGAAGAGAGCCCAGTTGTTTCAGGTGAATCTATCCTAGACCAGCTGCTGGCTTGCAAACATAGGAGAGAGAACCTAGACAAAATCAGCAGATTATCCACCTAATCCAAAGCTGACCACTAATACAGAAGAACCATCCGGCTAACTCATGGATGCATGAGCATTAATAAATGCTTATTCTTTTAAGCCACTGAATTTTGGGAGCTTTGTAATTTAGCAATATCTAAATAATATACTATGTATGCTTCAGTAATGAAAATTTGCCCCCTCCAAAAAAAAAGAAGAAAAAAAGAAAGAAAAAAGAGAGAGAGCGAGCAAAAGAAAGAAAACACTAAAAAGAAGGGGAATATGTGGAATCTACAAAAAGCCAAACTCAGAAGCCAGAGACTAGAATGGTGGTTATCTAGGGGGTGAGATAAAAGAGGAGATGCTGATCAAAAGAGAAAACTTTCAGCTACAAGACGAGTAAGTTCTGGGGATTTAATGTGAGCACAGTTCATAATGCTGTATTATATACTTGAAACTTGTGAAGAGAGTAAATCTTAAATGTTCTCACCACAAAAAAAGAACTATGTGACATGATGAAGGTATTTGCAAACACTATGGTGGTAACTGTTTTGCAGTATGTAAGTCAAAAGGAAAAGAAAATAAATTTAAAAAAATTTTAAGTCATTTACTTCACATTGTAGTTTATAGTCACACTATTTGTCTTAAACTGATTTTGATATTTCTAAACTATATTTGTAATTTTTAATACAAGTAAGTTCTTCCTTAAATATTATGTCTATTTATTGTTAAAATACTATTTAAACCAAGTCTAAGTAATATATATTTTTTAATCAATTTTTCTCCAGATTTTTACTCTCCAACTTCAGATAGTAGAGACAAGATCAGTTCCTGCCCTTCAGAATTGTGCAGTTGGGCTGGGCTCATGAACAGTGACAGGCTGTGTCACAAAGCAATGTCAGTTTCTTTCTCTTGACTTATCTGTAAAACGAGAAATTTAGACAAGTTTATGCTAGTTTCATGAGACAGAACCTGACTTCAAATTTTGTCTCCATCACTTACTATCTTTGTAAACTTTAGCATATTTTATTTTACCTCAGTTAACCATCCATAATATCAGAATGGTAATACTTGACCTCTCTGAAGGCTCAATCTTGAGCTAGATAGCTAAAGCAAATACTGTTCTGAGGGTTCTTTGAGCTCCAAGATACAGGTTTCTATGGCTGTGTCTTTATTAAGTCCTTATTATATACCAAACGCTTTACCTGTAAAATCTTATGTAATAATCACAACTATTCAGAGAAGGGTCTTAATAGTCCCATTTTACAGAAGAGAAAACTGAAGCTCTCACAGTGCTGACAAGTGGTAAAACCAGGATCTAAAATCAAAATCAGATTTATTTGACTCAGAAGTTGGAGCTCTATAAAATAAAATATACTGTATCCCTCTTCTCAGTAATAGACAATCCAGGTTAAACAAAATAGCACTTAGAATCATGTTGCAAATTAAAAGACAATACTAGAAAGATCCATGCTTTCAATTTGCTTCTGAAGACAGATTTTTTTTTTTTTTATAAAAAGCTCTTGATGGATAGCAAACTACACAGCAATAATTCTGAGAGAGAGAGCAGCACTTGTTCAGAAAGGTCCTTTCCTTTTCCTAAAGCACCTGGGCATCATGGGATGACTGTTCTATAGCACAGTTTTACGGTATTACTTTCAGGGCAGAGCCCAAGCCACTAAATGCTATCAGACCAGGCACTTGAAGTTGTTTGCCAACAGGAGAAAGGGTTATACTAAGTCAAACAAATTCTCTCATTCAGTTCTCCTGAGGCCAATGACAGCTACTTATGATCTGCTGATAAGAGAGAGGTCTAGGTTCAGTCTCCAGCCAATACGGGGCCATATGGACACAGACCAATGTTCCATTTTACGGTTGGAGTCAGGGCCAGAACCAATGTAAGGGTTCAGGCCATCTGAGGAAGCGACCAGTCACTCTCCACGAAGAGAAGACAATTCACTAAACAAATCAAAGTATTTATAATTGCAACATAAAATAAACATGGTTTAAAAACCTGATGTAACACTATCCTAATCACATACACAACATTATCCTTCTGTGTTTAACTGACACCTTTTTTTAATCACTCATGCAAGACTCAGGTTGAGCTTTTACAAACTTCAAATTATTAGAATCCACATTCTTGGAGCTTCACTTTATAGTAGTTTTGAAACCTGAGAATTGGAAAAGATCAATTTTCAAAGGAAAAAGTGAGAGTATTTTGTGGATTGCAAACAGCAGATAAAATGTTTCCTTATTAAAGGCTGCACTCTCCAGTGCATTTCAGAGAACACTAAGATCTCCCCTTTGTTTAAAGATAATCACATTTTTCTCCAAGTGGTTCACTGGGGCTTTACCTTGGACATGAATTTTTCATGACTGATTGATTGAAAAGACAATGCCCACAGAGAATAATACAAGTGTAGGAACCTGTCTTACAAGGTAGAGTTAAATTACTCCAAGGGTTAGAATGACAAACCCAGGTGCTGCCTTCAACTCAGCAAGTAAATTGACAATTACAATTCTGTTGAAAAATGAGAAAAATCAATTAGGAAAAGGTTGACTTGTACTCAAAATTAGTGTTTGCTTTATTGAACGCTATTCAGTGGACAATGGAAACAAACAGAGAAAGCATTATGGGAAAATACCCACCAGTGGGTGGGGATGGAGAGGTGTGGGAACAAAGTTGGACTCAGAGCTAAGAAACTTGTCTTCTCTTTCTGGTTTATGTCACTGACTAATCTGACCTTAGGAAGACTACTTCCTATCTATGATCCCATATTCTAACATATGATTCCCATTTCTAAAATAAAGATAACTGACTAAGGTCCAGAGTTACGGACTGAGGAGTTTGGACAAAGTGACACAGGTAAGTGAGGTCAAGAGTGAAAAGGGAGACTGTAGGTTCTATATACATCTGATTGATTAAAGTCTTTATTCTTTCAAAAACATTCATTGAACTCTGCATATGCACCCAAAACTATTTTACACGCTGGGAATATACAGATAAATAAGGCATATATTGTTTTTACCTCTATACAATTCACATGGGGGAGATAAAAATACAAATAAATAAATGTATAATGCAGTATCAGAAAGTATAAAGAACTATGAAGAAAAACTAAATAATAAAAGATTAGGGGGTAGAGTGGAAGATAGTCCACAGTCTGTTTGGCTTAACATTATGATTTTAAACATAATTTGTTCTACATCTACTAAGTTCCTGATAGATGGTCAAGTACTTTTATATTGCATGTTATTTCTAATCCTTAAAAAATACCTTGCAGGTAAATAAATACCAGTTCTCATTTTATAGATTGAGATAATAATATGAAGAAAGCTAAAAGAGCAAGGAACTTTCTGTTTTGTCACCTTTTGGCAAGGGATGGACAAATCTGGTCGAGATGCTGAGGAGGATGATGGCACACATGCCTGAAAGGGGTACGAAAAGGTTTATTATTCACGTAATGAGGATTTCTGGGAAGGCTAGAGTAGTCTCTCAAAATGGTCCGAAAATGGCCTGAGAGAGCAGGAAAGGAGGCTTGCTTGGAGTTTTACGGCAGTTAGTGGCTAAGGCCAGGTTGAGATCTCTCACATTCGAACCAGAGCGTGTGTAGTTCGAACTTCCTGCCAGGGCTACAGAAGCAGCACCTCTGCTTTCGTACCAGCTTGTTCAGATTTGGGGAAGCAGGGGAAGGAGAGGTGCATCTTGAAAGATGGTAGCAGTCAAATGTCAAAAATTGAGTCAAACTTTAATATACTGTCTAAAGATGATACAGATTATGTGATCAATCAGATGAATGCCACTCAGGTCTGGTTTTGTGTAGCTCCAAAGTAGGTGCTTTTTCTATTTTTACACAGTGGTAAACTCAAACGGGAGGATTTTGTCATTTCCCTTCAATGAGACTTCTGGAATGTGTCTCAAAAAGGTACTATAGAAACGATACCATGTGAAAGACAATGGAGAGATGGTAATATGGTGGGTGTTTGGACTGCCCTTAACTGCTCTTAAAATGATGGGAGAACATGGAAAAATAAACATATTATTAACATAGTATAAGGCCAAAATTTAAGTGAGTTTTAGATCTAACAGGGAGCATCTGCTGAATCTGGTGAATCTGAGCTTGGCAAAATAGTAATTCGCTTACAGGGCTGCCAAAGCAGTTGAGCATGAAAGAAACCATAAATAAGTGAGACCAAAATTTTGCATGCAATTTTCCTTCAAGTCATTTGCAAAATACTAAGATGCTCGTATACATGTTGAGATACTAATAAATTAAGTACAAAGGAGTATCAAGGAAGTTAAAATGCTAAATGGAGATTTCAACAGTCACATGGTGCTGCTGAAAAAGAGTTTGGGGTCCCATCAAGTTTAAAAACCTTAGTAAACACTCCATATTATTTGAGATACCAGAAAGGCTGTGCCCTTGCAGTAAGGGCAAGTCAAACATACACCTGAATTTGAATACCTGAAATTCAGCCTTGACTGGATAAAGATGATCTTCCCAAAAGTTATTTGCCTGATTGGAATCCTTTCAAGGGAATATAATATCAATAAAAGCATCTACATTTTTCAAATACAATATCCTACACCAACCAAATTTACCAAACATGTCAAGAGATATAAACAAAAGAAATGCAAAAGAAAAAAGAAAGAAAGAAAAAAGAAGCCTGACCCACATCTAACCCAAATGCTTGTACAGTGACCAGATAGGTGGTTGCCAGAGGGGAAGAGGGTTGGAGGATGGGCAAAATGAGTGAAGGGAATCAAGAGTTACAAACTTCCAGACATAAAATAAATAAATCATGAAGATGTTGTACAGCATTGTGACCACAGTCAATAATATTATATTGCAAGTGTGAAAGTTGCTAAAAAAGTAAACCTCACCAATTCTTAGTAGAAGAAAAACAATTTTTTGTAACTTTGTATAGTGAGAGATGGCAACAAGGCTTATTGTTGTGATCGTATTGCAATGTGTATAAATGTTGAATAATCATGTTGTACACCTGAAACTTGCATAATGCTGTGTGTTAATTATATGAGGGGGGACCGAAAAACCCCAGAATTTATTTATAAAAACTTGTGTATTTATTCTTACATGTTTAGACTTCAGTCATGTACAAAGTACTCCCAGTTGATGCAATACATCCATTAAGACTCTTTTTTCCACTGCTCAAAACAGTTTTTGAACTCGTGATTTTGATAGCTCTTTTAGTGCTTCTGCCATTTTTGTTTCACCTATTCCATTTAGGCAAAATGTTTCCCTTTGAGGGCTCTTCTCACCAGGGGAAACAAAGAAAAATAATCACTGGGGGTGAGATCAGGTAAATAGGGAGGGAGGGACACATGGGTCATGCCATTTTTGGTCAAAAACGACTGACTACTCAGCGTGGTATGGGCAGGTGCATTGTCATGCACTCATTATGAAATGGGCAAATGTGATGAAAGAGTCTCAAAATAAATAGAAATTTCACTGAAGCCAAATATAGCCTCTCACAATGACAGCTAGTAAACTGAAGCAGAAGGGTTTCCAGAAAACTCACCTAGCCGGGGAAGCCTGTACTAAAAGGAACCCACCCTTTAGAAGGTAACTCCAGTTTTATTTTTAGAGTTAACTTCAATGTGTCAATAATTATGTACATGACATACAAACAGATGAAATACCCCCGTTCACAAAAAAGATTACCAGACTGGATTTTCAAAAATTATATGGTTGTTTACAAGAAACTGTTTTTAAATATAAGCAGTATATAGAAAGTTTAAAAGTAAAAAGGATAGAAAATACTAACTAAACAAAAGGAAGTTCATATAGCTATATTAATATCAAATAGAATGGAATTTAAGGTACAAAACACAACTAAAGAGACACATTAAACAATAATTAAAACAGCAATTTAAGAAGTATATGTAGCTACAGTATTTGAAGCTAGGATGGAAAACACATTGATTAGATTGGGGAAGTAGTCCAAGTAGTGGATACATGCATGTTCACTTGTAAAAAATCACTGAACTTCCCACTTATAATGTGAACATTTTCTGTACATTTATTTAACAAAATAGTTATTAAAGGAGTAAGTAATAACATTTTCACTAAATGAATAATAACAAAAATAGAACATTTAAAACATGTAGGATGTAGTTAAAGTAGTGCTTAGAGGAAAATTTGTAGCTTTAACATGCATGCATACATAGGAATAGAATAAAGGTTAACATCAAGATCTAAGCTTATCTCATGAAGCTAAAAAAAAAATAAACCCAAATAAGTAAAACAACACAAAGTGGAAGGACATAGCAAACATTACAGTAAACATAAATGAAATAGAACACTAACGAAGAATAGAAAAAATTTAACAATGTCAAAAGTTGTTCTTCAAAAGGTTAATGAAATTAATAAAACCTTAGGAGGCAGTTTAATAAAAAGAAAGAAAACACACAAATTATGACTATTATGAATTTAAAAAGGGGGAAATCACTACAGGGCTTAAAGACACAAAAACTTAAGAAACATTACCTCAATAAAGCTGAAATTTAAAAAAAGAATAAAATAACATTATTAAAACTTTGGTCAACAAACTTCAAAATTTAGATTAAATGGTCAAGTTATAAAAAAACAATTTACTGAAACAAGTAATTTAAAAATCTGAATAACCTTTGTATTTGTCAGGCTTCTATTGAGACTATGATGTAATAAATAAGTCCAAAATTTCAGTGATCTATCAACAACCTTGTTTATAAGCATACAGATTAACTATAGCTCTCTTGAAGCTGGCTGAGATTAGCTAGAGTTGACTCACAGACTTCTGCATTGGGATTAGTCTGTCATGTATTTCCTCAACTTGGAACCAGCAGCTATCTGAAAATAAATTCTTCTATGATGGATGACAGAAGAGACCAAAAAGAATCACTCAAACATATTTAAAGTCGCTGCTTGAGTCACATATTTTAATAATCCATTTGCTAAAGCAAGTCACATATCTAAGCCCAGGATCAACGGGCCAGAGAAATAGCATATCCTGCTTACTGTAGAAGAAGGCATTGCAAACAGGCATGGCTTTTAATTTTATTAAGGAAAGAAAAAACAATGAAATCTACCAAATCACTATATTTATTAAAGAAATTAAATCCATAATTAAAAACCTTCCGTTAAAGATACACTAGACCCAGGTGGCTTCATTGGTGAATTAACCCATTCACTTTAGGAAGACTCTTATACAATGCCTTTCAAAGAATACATATATTAAAAAAAGAGAACACCTCCAAATCATCTTTTGAGGCTAGCATAACCTTGATACCAAAACCTGATAAAGACATTACAAGAGAGGAGGCAAATAGGCCAATGTCTTTCATGAACATAGACACAAAAGTCCTAAACCAAATACTATCATATCAAATCAAATTGGTTGTGCTATAACATCACTAGAAAATAATAAGTGATTGCTAACCATGATAATATGGATAAGATATGGTTGAATTAAAGAAACCATGTTCAAAATGGTATATATACTATGATTCCATTTATAGGAAGTTCTAGAATAAACAAACTAATCTGAGTTGATAGAGTATTACCTTTAGCAATGTTCCATATTTGAGTCAGGGTAGTGGTTACACTGGTGTATTTGTAAAAATTCATGGAGCTGTATACTTGAGATTTGAGCACATTATTGCATCATGCTAGTCTTCAGTTTAAAAAGAAAAGTTTGCAAAAAATCCCCACTAATATTTATGACTCAATGAGGAGATTCTAAATACACAGTTGTTAATATCTCTCCTAGCTCTAAAAATCTGTGATTCTACTGCCAAGCTTTTACTTGTTGATTAGAATCTTTACTATGTCTCCTTAACAACAGTAGATCAACACTAAAAACAGCACTAAAAATTTTAGATAATATAGAATACATCTAAAAATAGTTGCAACAGCTTAAGTCAGAAAAACACTTCAAAGATCATAAATTAAAATCTCTGTAGTGGAAGTTAAATCAGTGCTTTAATTAGGACAATAGCATATTTTTATACCAGGGGCCAACAAAAAAGCTAAAGCTGAAATATTACAAAGCCAAGTTGGTAGATGCATATATGATATTTCAGCTCTAGAAGAAAGCTAAATCTAAATGTCAAATTATGTAACCAAATGTTTTACCTGCTACAGTTTCAGAGGAATAGAAATGCCAACAGCAGAGTTCCTGAAATTTAGAGACATACACTTGTGACATAGTAGAAAAAGCACAGAATTGGGAGTATGAAAATCTGTGTGCTGGTCCTGGCTATGTCACTTACTAGTTGCATGAGTTTGTAAAAATAAAGTCTCCAAGTTTTTAATCCTTGTGTATAAAGTTGGTATTACTAATACATACCTCTCAGTATGATAGGGAGATTACATATAGAACACATCTAAGATCTACCAATTATTGTTATCATTATTATTCATGTACTTTGATGATTTTTGAAGCACTTTATTATTTTCTTTTAAGGCTATTGTCCCAACAACCCAAACTATTTGAAAAAATTTGAAAATCCACATAGATTCCACTGGGCAAATGAAACTACATGCTAGAATTGCATTCTAAGCACATACTCGTGGAACACATCAAAGGATAGAAACTGAGGTCATTCTCTTTCCAAAACAGAACAACTCTCTCTAGAGAAAACATTTCCTCTAAATTTTTCCTTAAAGGGAAGTGAGGGACTACTGCAAGTTTTCACCAAGTCAACATGAGTTAAGTCTTTCCAAAACAATTCCCTCTGCCAATTGTGACATACCTAGAGGAACTCCCCAATTTTCAGTTTAATTGGACTTTTCTATATCTAGATAGGATTTTTGAATCCTAGGTCACTAAGTCAGTCTCTCCAATATCAGGTTCCTCAGCTTCTCCAGACTAAGCTATTTCTGCCAGACCTGGCTCACCAATAGCACCAAACATAGCTCTAGAGTGCTGCTTCTCCTCTGTCAGCCTGGTTCACTCCTACTCATGTTCAGAGACTCAGATGAGGTGTCATTTCCTTCAAGAAGCTTTATTTAACCCTCAAGTGCACATAGGTACCTCCTCCATGCTCTCTCTGCAACCCGTACATCCTATCCTTTCACAGAAAACATCATGCTATACTGTTCATGATTATTTGTCTGTATCCCTCTTCCCTGCCAGATGAAAGATTCTTAAGGAAAAAACTTATTTTTATTCTTTGTATCCTGGCATTCAGTAGGTTCCTATTATATGTTTGTGCTAAATAAGTGAATAAATGAATGAGTGCATAAGTGAATCCATGAAGAAATAAAATAATTAAATGTATGGTGTTCATTTATTCCAACCTCCATGCCTCTGTTTTCACCATATACGTCTCCCTGGAATGTTCCCTTCCACCTACTCAAATCCTATTCTTCACTAAGTTCCTGCTAGAGTTCTATCTTCTCCATACTGGAGTATAAGCTTTCAGGATATAACAACAAAAAATGTACCTGCATTCTCAAAGGGCTTACAGTAGATTAGGGAGTAAGTAGAAGTAAATAATTGTATGTGACCTGGACCTAGGAGAATGAAGCAATGGAGCCTGTGGGGTCATCAGAGAGGACAAATTCCAGCCCAGGAGATCAGAGATATCTTTCTAAAGAAGGTTCTTCCTACCTAAGACTTTAAGGACAGGTAAGATTTCCAGATAAAGGGTGGGAATGGGGGGGACAATGTAAAACATTTAAGAGAAAAAACAAACAACAACAACAACAACAAAAACTATAAACATAGGAATAGAGATGAAAAGTAGTGTAGTGCAGGGAAGAAACCTAGAACCAAAACTTGACAATAAAGTTAAGTGACCTACCTAGGACCAGAGTCTGGTTAGTAAAAAAGATAAGACTAGAGCCCAGGCTTCCTAATTTCAAGTAACGTACTACTTCCATTACCCAAGAAAATATGATCGTTTAGATTGCAAGTGACTAGATTCTATGACTTTCCAATGAAAATATCCAAGTGTGGCAATTTATCTTGTTATCCAGTGGGCCTCACCCCCTCAGGACACCTTTCACAGTAGTTGTCACAGATCTCAAGGAGGTTTTAGCAGTTCACTTGATGGTTCAAGGCTGTTATATAGCAAGACATCTATAGTGTGCTAGAATCAGTGAAAAGTTCAAACCTTCATAGCAACTTGGAGTTCTAGTACTGACTCAATGAAACAATGTAAACAAAGCTGTAACATAATCAATGATAAATTTCTCTGGCAACATATATTTCTCTAAAGAATGACAACTTGAGGCTGCTGAAAGAAACCAGAGTAATGGTGCATTCTTGAGATAAATGGTTTATCAATCAAGACCTTCAAAATATTTCAATTATCACAATTTTGCCAAAGTATCTGAAAAAAAATCAGGCCACCTAACTACACAGCAGCTAACGCCTACTAAGAGTTAGGCATTCTGTGCTCATTTTTCCTAACAACTATGTAAATGTTAATATTTCTTAATATTTCAGTGGAGACAACAGAGAGACATCAAGTGACATTACTGAGGTTATGAAGCCTGTAGAGAGGTAGCCAAGATTCAAACTTGAGTCTGTCTGACTCTAAAGCCAGTGACATTTTTGGTAACTCTAACTGCAGTTAAGCAGGTCCTCTCCATCTCTCTCACACTTAAATTTAGTGACTATGGTTGTGGGATCATGGAGAAAGTCCCAGGCAAAAGGTCAGGGGACCTTGGTATTTTCACCACTGCTTTTCTGGGTGACCTCATATTCCCATTGATAGAAGTTATGTCTAAATGATTTCTAAGGCCTTTAAGAGTTTTGACAGTCTGTGACTCTGAGATTTTAAAATATTCTTATATAACGACATCCCCATGAAAAGGTCATGGCCCTGTGAGTTGCCTGCAGTGGGCAGATAGGAGGATAAAACCCTCAGAGAAATTGAATTGAGTTCTCTGGGCTTATCAAAGTTGAAAAATAGGCAACTAGCTGCCAAAAATTGAAGGAGTAAGTCCTTGGGAGATGAACTTAGTTAAGGCAAAGGCTCTTGTGCATCAACACTATCAGTAACAACCTCAGTCAATGTCACAAATGCAGTACAGACTCAAGGAAAATATGTTGTTGGTTTTGCTGAAGATGATAGGACCTTTCAATGAAGTAGTACATTAGACTCCATATTATATCTGAATTTAGGGTCAAAAGACACAATAGCTTACCTCAGGTATCAAGGTTGGTCTGCAATTTTAATGTTTCCTTCCCTACTTATGTACAAGGTCAAAATATTCCATAAAAATTCAAGGCAGCTCATCTCTTTAACTTAATTGCTCCAGATTCTGACTTCTCTGACTCTGGCCCTCTGGCTTTTCTCATATTTGTCTGATCCCTAGTTTCTGTTCCACTGCCTCATACCTGTGCAAGAAGAGTTTACATTGTTCACTTAGTTTTAAAACATTTATTGAGATCATACTATATGCCAGATTCAAACTCCTCAAAGTCAGTTAGACTTATGTGAGATCTTAAGGATGAGTAAGATTTATCAAAAGAAAAAAAGAAAAAAGATTAGGGGCGTGGTGAGGGGCCAGGGAGGAGGAGAAAGTTTCAAACAACTAGAAAAGTCTGAGCAAAGGACACAGGTAAAAAAAAAAAAAGTGATAAAGAAATTATGAGCAGTTCCGTATAGTTAGAATGCAGAGCATGTTGGGGAAATGGCAAGGGATGAAGCTGAAAGGTAAGCGTGTGTGGCAGTAGCTGTTGGGACAAAGAATCCTGATTTTGCCACCTGCTCACTTAGAGACTAATTTAAGTAATATGATTTTAAAAAAATAAATAAATAAAATAAAATACAGGACCATAATTAATGATAACTTTAAAAGAAAGATAACAACTCCTACCTCCTATAGCCCTTGGTTTCTAGAATGTAGTCAGTATTTAAACAGTTATTAAATCTGAATCCTGGAATGGAAAGCCAGGATGGGAACTAAAACAGGACGAGACGGTGGGATTGAATTGTTTCCCTATGGGAGGTGCAGGGACAATAAAAAGCAGATTTTCTTTGAGTTGTCTCAGATGTCTTATCTGGCATCCAATGAGCTGACAGGGTCAGGGGGTCAGGTTCAGCTCAAATATCCAAGTCAGGTGCCAGTGATGGTTTCCTATTAGGAAATTCAGAGCACAGAATCATCCCAGCAGCTCCTTACTCTTCATGCTGTGAGTTCTGCATAGAGGCCTAAGGAAGTTGTCAGCCATGAGATTCTTTCTTTCCCCTCCAATGCAAACACACATGGCACAGGCATATGATTCCCATCTAGATCCTCCCCCGACTTCCGGCCAGGAGGCTGCCGTGTGGGCAGGACCGTCTGCCTTTGAATTCGCCAGCCTAACCTGGTATGCTGAGCCAGCCCTCTTCAAGCAGTAACACACAGACCTGGCAAAATCCACACTTTGCAAATTCCTTTCAGGGGCCTTTCCACTCTATGCTTTCCGTGCCCTGTCAGAAGATGTTGACCTGGACCAGGGACAAGACTGCTCAGACGAATGGGTAGTAATGTCTGGAAGAGAAGAGACAGCCTTTCCTTTAATCCAAGGAACAGATGCAGGCCCAGGAGGAGAATGGGCTGGAAGTCCCGCCCATCACTCTAAGGCCAGAGGGCCAGGAATTGTTATTCAAAGCAACAGACCCCCCTCCCTTCAGATTCCCTGATGGCATCAGTGCCCAGCAACTGCAGAGTTATTACCATCATCATCTCTGCTGGATTCTATGCCCCAGTCAAATTGGCAGCATTCCTTCTATTTGCAAACAGATTGCAAAATAAGAACCCTGGGAAAGATGCAGGCTGGCCCAGCTCCAAGGATCTTCAGCAGTGATCATGCTAAATCAGGGCTGCATCCTACTCCCTGAACAGCAGCAGGTGCTGGCACTGCCTCCCAATGGCCCTGGGTTACTGGGGTACCTGGGCCCTCTTCCCTCCATCTTCACTCCCAGAATAAGCAGCCCAGGAAAAGAGAGAAAGCAGAACATCTTGGGTAATTATAACAAAGAATCCAACACTCGAGCCTTAAACTATTTACGAGTTTCCTGGCATGGGTACTTTATCTCCATGAAGATCGGCCTGAAACAAAGCACTAATCGAAATTTTCTTTGACTTGTTTTCCTCTACAGTTTTTGCATCTCTTCTCTGCCTTAGTCTGTCGTTCACGGTCCTCTACAGTCTAGCCACTTGCATGTACGTCCAGCCTTCTCTCCTGAATCCACTTTCCTTTTCCTGCCCATAACCCTTCATTCATTCAGTCTTTTGTTAATTTATCATCAAACACAAGCAAAAGATAAACCAATAATAAAGGCCACTGTCATTTACTAAGTGCCTACTGTGTAACAGGCTTTGTGACAAGTGCTTTAACCATATTTTCTAGCTTAATCCAAACAACAAAACAAAACAAAACAACAACAACAACAACAACAAAAGAAATGGGTTCTGTTATCATAGCCATCTCACATTTGAGGAAACAGCAGTTCAGAGATGGTATGTACCTGGCCTAAAATCATAAAATTAGCATGTGAGATGTCTGAATTGAAATATCGTTATTGCGTGAAACAATTCTCCTGACCTGGGTCTATTTACAGACAAGGAGGAAACACTTTCAGAGCTTTAGTAACAAGCCCACAGGCATAGAGCTTGTGGCAGACTGAAACTCCAAATAAGACCTGTCTGATCCCAGAGTCCCTACTCTTAGCCATTACCACTCACCTACGAAATGGGGAGTAAGTTAGCGGCCAACCTCCCTCAAGGAAGGAAAAGAAACATCTAGCTCAACGACTCAAGTAAGACAGTGTCAGTGAAAACACATTGTAAACATTAAGACAGTATTTGAAGTTAGTTATAATTGATACTACTTACCTCACATGGTAAAAACATATTTTATTAATTTACTTTAGTCAACACTTGCTTTTTCTTCCTTTCCAAACTGTATACCTTTCATTTCCCTTTTTGTCTTTTCACACTACCTAGGGCTTCTAAAACATACAGTGATGAATGGTAGCGGTGAGAGGGACAGACAGCCTTGCCTCATTCCCGATCTTAGGGAGAAAACCCCCAGTTTCTCACCATTGAGTATGATGTAAGTTATAAGTTTTTTGTAGATGTTTTTTATCAAGTTGAGGGAATTAATCTCTTGTCCTAGTGTGCCTAAGATTTTTTTTATTATGATTATTTATCATGAGTGGATATTTAATTTTGTCAAAATTTTTTGCTTCAGCCTGTTGAGTGGTAGATTGTATCAACTAATTTTCAAATATTGAATGGGTTTTATATATTAATATAGTAAATCCCACTCAGTCTTGGTATATAATTCTTTTTATACATTGTTAGACTCAATTTGCTAGAATTTTGTTGAGGATTTTTGTATCTATGTTGATGATAGATATTGAGTTGTAACTTTCTTTTCCTGTAATGCTTTTATCTGGTTTCTGACAATTTTCTTGTTTATCATATAGTGATGGTAAATATAATATTACTCTTTTAACCCTCTTTTAGCAATTTGAATACTTCCTTAGAAATATATTTGGGAGTCAAGTGCCAGTTCTAGCCTGCAATTGCAGATGGAGTAAAGGGAATGAACACTGACTTTGGAGTCACACAAATCTGGGTTTGGATCCCAGTTCTGCTATTACTCTGTAACTAAGTGAGTACTTAACATCTGCAGTCCTCTATTCCCTAATTGGTAAAATGGGAAATAATAATTTCTTCCTTTCACTGTTATACTAAGAATGTAAAAACGAAAATGAAACAAAAATAGAGGCTAGATATAGGTCATTAAAACATAATGAGACAAGGATATCTTTGTGTCATTATTTTTAAAGTCTAATTTGATAACAAAATCAGAGGTGAGTTGGTATGCTTTCACAGCTGTTCCCTGAGAAGAAGACTCACAGGTCTTCATTAATAGGCTTAGCATCCCACTATGGGCAAACATTTTTCCAAAACAGAAATTGGACCATGTCTTATCCCTTTTGAAATTCCTTGAATGGCTTTCTGTTGTCTTCAGGACAAATTCCAAGTTCTCTAACAGAGCAGTTGGTGCCCTATGTGATCACCCCTGCCTATCTTTTCAGACTCGTATCTTTCATTGGTGTGGTCTAATTCAGCCATGAAAACAATAGCTAGCTCATTATGCTATCCTGCATATTCTGCTAAAATGCTTTCTTGGAACTCTGTGCATTTGTTAATGCTCATAACTCAACCTTGATATTCCCTCTCCTCCAGGAAGCCTTTCTTGACTCTAAGTTATGGTTAGAAACCTCTCCTTGATTCTTGCATTACCTGTGTTTGCCTCTCACAACTTTAATGATGTGATTTAACTATTTGGGTATAATCTCTTCCTCCCACTAGACTGTGAGCTCCTTGAGGATGAGGATCATGTCTTTCATTTGTGGTACATTACATATAAGTGCTCAAATAATGTTTGCTAATTTTATAAGAAAATAAAAGTCCACAGATGGCTTTTGTATTAACTATTGATTAGGAAGTGGACATCATCCAATGAATGTCCCTCAGTCCACAGCATCATTTCTGCTGGGAGCTCTCAAATTATTCCTGGTTGTGAAACAATTAGACCCCCTGCTGATTTCCTCTCCAAAAAAGGAGTAGGCAGTTAACTCCTACCTCAAGGTGAACCTTCCTCTTTCATTCCTCCCCTTTTCCTCCCTTTCTTTGTATAGAAAGCCAACTGAGAAGTGATTATGAGAACATCTACACTATAATTATTGCAGCATTTAACTTTGTTATTGGCATCTCTAAAAGAAAGAACTCTAGGAATTGATAAACAGTGATCTTTTTCCTACTTTCTTTCAAAAGCACTTTTTAACTTTAAAAACACAATTTTTGGCACATCCTAGATTTGAAATATCTAGATTTTATATTTTGGAGGGAACATTTGAAATATAATAATTAGGCTGCTAGCAATGGAAGAAAACTTAGAGACAATTAGTTTGATTCCCTTATTTTACGTGGATGAAACCAAGGTTTCTATAGGGGGATGTGACTTACCTAACATTACAGAGTGAGGGAAACAAGTGGAAGTAAAATCACATATAGGTTTCAGAAGCTCTTGGGCCACACAGCCTCTCTGAGGTTCAGTTTCTCACTCTATAAAATGCTGTTAATGATGCCTGCCACACAGAAGACTGTGAGGATTAAGTGAGTTCATATATGAGAAGCACTCAACTGACCTCACACTCGCTAGTCTTACTCTGTAACAGTAGTTATTTCTATTATCATTTATGATAAATAAGAACTAGAATCTAAGGCCCCTGTTGTTTCTGGTATACAATGTATATATTTTTAAAGCGAACTCACATTTCTACTAAAAAGGATAGTAGCCAAATTCATACCAGAGAGAGAGAGAGAGGGAAGCGGTGCAGGGGGTGAAGGGTGGGGAGAAAGAGAGAAGGACAGAAACAGATTTCAGCTTAAATAATGAAATTCAGCACAAGTACATTTTATTTTTTAGTCTAAGATTCCATACAGATAAGCGGACTACAGTCTGAGCTAGAAAATGTGTGGGAATTTATCACTAGAGGAATCCTTGACAGGCAGGTGCAAGGGAGAGATCCAGAGGTCACCTGGTTGTAGATGGTTACCACTGCCCAACTCTACCTAAAATATATGAGGTCATACAATTAATTTTGTGAACTCATCACTGAAAAAGTGCTACATACCTCACTGCTGAATATCACTACAGTCTCTACTCCCCTTGGGAAGCTATGCACCAACACCAGCCCCTAGTCCACCCTTCAAAGCAATTGTGGAATTCTTTTTCTGGAATGGCTGTCAGAGCTGTTGCTGTAGGACACCTGATCTCCTGAATGTCATCAAAATGTCTTTCTTTCAATATTTCTTTTATCTTCAGGTAAAGAAAAAAGTCATTGGGGTTCAGATCAGGTGAGTAGGGAGGGTACTCCAATATAGTTATTTGTATACTGGCTAAAAATTCCTCACAGACTGTGCCCTGTGAGCTGGTGCTTTGTCATGATGCAAGAGCCATGAGTTGTTGGCAAAAAGTTCCGATTGTTTCCATCTAACTTTTCCATGCAGCCTTTTCAACTCTTTCAAATAGTAAACTTGGTTGACTATTTGTCCAGTTGGTACAAATTCATAATGAACAATCCCTCTCATACCAAAAAAGTTTAGCAACATCATTTTGACTCCTGATTTGGACTCATGAAATTTTTTTGGTTGTGGAGAATTGGCTGACTTCCATTGTGCACTTTGACGCTTTGTTTCAGGGTCATATTGGTACCCCCATGTTTCATCACCAGTGGTAGCATGGCCCAAAACACTGTCTTACCTCTCCAAAAGTCTGAGCAAACTTTGACTCTCATTTGCTTTTGTTCATTGGTGAGCTCCTTTGGGACCATTTCTGTGCACACCTTTCTCATACCAAGATTTTCAGAGAAGATTTAACTGTTTCTCGATCAATGTTTACTTGGTCTGCTATGCTTCTCACAGTCAGCCAAAGATTTTGATACACAGTTTGACAAATTTTTGCAATATTTTCATCAGTTCTGCTTGTTATTGACCACTCTGACCTCTCTTCATCAATGATGCTTTCTCTTCCTTCAGAAAAAACATTTAATCCATTTCTACACTGCCATTTTCTTCATGGCATTATCCCCATAAACTTGGACTAGCATGTCTCTGTTTTCACTTCCACTCTTGCCAAATTTAACAAGAAATTTTTTGTTTGTTTTTGTTTTTGTTTTTTTTTAAATTCATTTTTATTGGGGTGACATCTGTTAGCAAGGATTACATAGGTTTCAGGCATACAATTCTACAGTGCATTGTCAACTTGATGTATAACAAGTTCACCACCTAATGTGACTTCTCTTTCCATCACCTTATATTTAGCTTCCCCCACCTCCTCTCCCACCCCCTCCCCTTTCTCCCCTCCCTAACCCACTCGTCCCCAAATAAACATTAAACTATTGATTGTGTCCATGGGTTATTTGTTTATTTCTTTTTTTCTTTGCTTTCAGTTTTATATTCCGCATATGAGTGAAGTCATACAGTTCCTTGTTTTTTCTGTCTGGCTTATTTCACTAAGCATGATGATCTCCAGGACCATCCATTTTGTTGCAAATGGCAATATTTCATCTTTTCTTATAGCTGAATAATATTCCATTGTGTATATGTACCACAGCTTCTTTATCCAGTCATCTGTCGCAGGGCACTTTGGTTGTTTCCATGTTTTGGCCACTGTGAACAGCACTGCAATGAACATTGGGGTACATAAGTCTTTGCAGACAAAGGTTTTCAAGTTCTTTGGGTAGATCCCCAGAAGGGGGATTGCTGGGTCAAATGGTAGCTCCATTCCCAATTTTCTGAGGAACCCCCACACCGTCTTCCACAGTGGTTGTACCAGTTTGCACTCCCACCAGCAGTGTACCAGAGTTCCTTTTTCTCCACATCCTCTCCAGCACTTGTTATTCCTTGTCTTGTTGATAATAGCCATTCTCTTAACAAGAAATTTAACATTTGTACATTGCTCTAATTCAAGCTCTGACATTCTCATGATGGCACACAAAAACACACAACAACAATAATGAATGCCACTCAGCAAGACACTGACACATGTCAACACAAATGCAGCCATGAGACTTTACTGAGTTGTTTGTAAGCACAAGGTGGCAAGTTTGTGAACTTCATTGTCAGACTTTGTTTATAAATATTGACAAATATATATTATCTTTATTATACTTACTAAATTTTTAGTAAGTTACACTAAATTTACTAACTGCACTAACATTTACTGAGCACTTTCTATGTTCTGATACTGTTCTAAGTGCTTCACAGATATTCACTAATTTAATCCTCACGCTATAAAATAGACACTGTTGTCCTCATTTTACAGAATAGGAAACTGAGGCCAGAGAGGTTAAATAACCATGTTATTTTTATTAGAGGTGATACATGAACCCAAAGCAGTCCAGATCCAATACTTCAACTTGTACAGAAAACTACACTTAACAAAATCATCTCATTTTAATTTCTGATATTACACTGGCATTTTTTAAAGTTTCTTTTTAATTTAGTCAACTGATATGTATAATGAGTTATATACACATTATAGGAAATGTAACTGTCTCTTACAAAGAAATCAATTCATCGGTTATGGTATCATTAAAGGAGATCAGAAGCATATGATTAACATTTACCTTATTAGGTAGTTGATATTTTCATCACTGGCCTCAGAAAGTAATAGAAATTCATTATTCTTATGGCACAACATTGAACTAGGTTCAGAATTCACTTTTCTGGTCCTCCTTAACCAGGTTAGTAAAAGGCCTTTCCATCCTTCTTGCTATAGATTTAATATTTCTGTCCACCCCTACCCTCCAAATTTATATGTTGAAATCCTAACCCTCAAGATGGTGAAATTGGCAAGTGGGGCCTTTGGGAGATGATGAAGTTATGAAGGCACAGCCCTCCTGAACAGGATTAGTGCCCTTATAAAAGAGGTCCAAGAAAGTTCTATTGCTCCTTCTACCATGTGAGGTTACAGTGAAAAGATGGTTATCTAGGAGGTAGGTAGCAGGTTTCACTAGACAGACACCAAATCTGTTGGTGCCTTGATCTTGGACTTCCAACATCCATAGGTTTGAGAAATACATTTCTGTGATTTTTAAGTTATACAGTCTATGGTATTTTGTTACAGCATCCCAAACAGACTAACAGAGAAAACTGATACCAAGAGTGGGGTGCTGCTATAATAATAAATACTTAAAAATGTGAAAGTGTCTTTGGAAATGGGTAATAGTTAAAGCTGAAAAAGTTTTTAAGTGCATGCTAGAAAAAAACCTATATTGCTGCAAAGGGACTGTTAAAGGCAATTCTGGTGAGAGAGGGGGAGAGCCTCAGTCTTCTTGTAGAATTCAAAGTGGTTATGAACAAAATGTTAGTAGCAATATGGATGGTAAAGGCCATTCTGATGAGTTCTCAGATAGAAATGAAGAACATGTTTTTGGAAGCAGGAAGAAAGGTGACCCTTGTTATAAAGTGGCAAAAAAACTCAGCTGAATTATGTTTGTGTCCTACTGTTTGGTGAAAGGTAGAACTTGTAAACAATGAGATTGGTTATTTGGATGAGGGAGTATCTAGGGATAGTGTTGAAAGAGTGGCCTGATTTCTCCTTACCATTTATGGAAAAATGGAAGGAGGGAAATGACATAAAAAATTATTAATCAAAAGGGAAATAGACTGGAAAATTTGTAAAATTCTCAGCCTATTCATATTGAAAGGAATGAGAAAGCTTGTTCAGGACAGAGCACAAGACTGCAGCCAAGTGTGATAAAGAGATTCGTTTGGATCAGCCATCTCAATAGACGCCAGGAGCTACTGTCCAAAACAGTGGAAGAATGACCCTGAATGTCATTAGGAGATTAATGAGGCTGCCCCTTCCTTCACAAGCCCAGAGTGCAAGGTCCTGAGGGTCAGAACAATTTCAAAGATGGGCCCTCTGCTACTCCTGCTTCCCATTACACTTCCTGTCATGGGCTCTACCTCCCATGTGCTGCTCTTTTAGGCTGTCCCAGGAACAGCTCCAGTGGGACCAAATGAGGCAGTAAACTGCATCAGCAAAGCATGGGTAGGGGGAAGTGGATGGCCACATCCATGTAGATGATAAAGGATGGAGCTGCCTCGAGAGGAAAACAACAGGGGTGAGGCCACCACAGAGGGCACTGACTAATGGAGGTGCTCCCAGGACCACAGACCAGTAGAGCCACCAGCTGTACATAATTCTAGCTCAGGAGAGCAGCAGGCACACAACTCTGTACCCTAAAAGCTACAACTCGGACTGTACCCGGCAAAGCCATGGAAGTGGTGTCCATCAAAGCCCCAGAGACAGGGCCACTCAGAGCCTTTGGGGATCCAGAAACTTAAGTCTAAGATTACTTTCTAAGGTTTGGGACTTGCTGGGGACCTGTTACCCTTTCTTCTTTCCTATTTCTCCCTTCTGGCATGGGAATGTTTATCCCGTACCTGTACCACCACTGCATTTTAGAAGCACACGACTTACTTGATTTCACAAGTTCAGAGCTGGAGGGGAATTTGCCTCCAGTTGAATTGTACCTTGAGTCATAACATATCTGATTTGGAGGATATTTAGTTGAGACTTCAGACCCAACTTTTAAGTTGATGATGGAAGAAGTTAAGACATTTGGGGCTATTAAGATGGAATAAATATTTTCAATAGTGAGAACATGAAGTTGGGGGTGCAGGGGAAATACTACAGATTGAATGTTTGTGTTCTCCCTATCCCCACAAAATTCACATGTTCAAACCCTAACTCTCAAAGTGATACAATGAAAAGGTTGGGCCTTTGGGAAGTGATTTGGTTATGAGGGCAGAGGCCTCATAAATGGAATCAGTGCCCTTACAAAAGAGGCCCAAAAGAGCTCCTTGGCCCCTTCACTATGTAAGGTTACAGTAAGACAACAGCCACCTATGAGGAAGCAGGTCTCACAGACACCAAATCCACTGGTGCCTTTATCTTGGACTTCCCAGCCTCCAGAGCAGCAAGAAATACATTTCTATTGTTTATAAGCTAGCTAGTCCATGGTAGTCTGTCATAGCTGTCCAAATGAACTAAGGCATCTTTCATATGAATATTTTATTAACATAGGAGGCTTTTTAAAAGCAAGAGAGAGATGTGTTCAGTGACTGTGTAAAGATGATCCTATAGCTGCAGACTTTCTGGCTTTAAGAAATCTAGGAATGTGCCTATGTAGTACCACAGAACTGTTATTTCCAAGATATACACATGATATCTTTTGTGATAAAAAGCTTGGGCATTGTTGGTTTGCAAAGAACAGAAATCCACTCAAGATTCCTTCTGGAAAGTGGGGTTTATTATAAGAATATTATAGATACTAGGCCCCTCAAAATGGGCTTCATGGTTATGGGAACAGTCAGGTAGTTTCCGTCTCTTTCTTACCTCACAGTCTATCATTTCTGCTAGTTGTTTCATTCTTCTCTTTCTTCAGTAGGCTTTTCTACTCAACCACTTGCATATGTACATCATGGCCTTTACAAAATGGTAGTTTTCTGGCCCAAATCAAACAGATTTTCTAGCTGCTTCTCACAATCAACCAATGAATTCTCTAATTTCCAGGGAGAGAAAATGTGACTAGTACAGCTTGAATCAATTAACTATCCCAAGTCTATTCAGCAGTTGAAATCACATGGTACAGTGAAACCATTGTCTCTACCACTGACCACTCCTACCGAACACCCTGACCCTCAGTGAGGATGTGCAGCTTAGTATATTTGAGAGACTCTAAAATCATCTAATGAGGTGAAAGAACATATACTCTTTGGAGAGAAACAGACCTGAGTCAGAATTCTGAATTCACCATATGTAATCTGTTTGGCCTCTGCTTTCTCATTTGTAATATAGGAAAAATGAATGATCCAAACCTACTAGGGTTAATGTGAAGATTAGAGATACTGCAAGTATACTACATGAAACTATAAATCATATAAATGCATTTATGTTCTACAAACTTATTCTGTGAATGACTATTAGTGTTAGTCTACAAGCCTAACAATATGCTAGGTTCTCGATATGCCTTGCATCAAGCTTCAGAGGTGCATACATGCCTCTGTAGCCAGCCATTCTGTTTGGAGGAGATACAATGTTACTTTCATTCCTCCTGGGGGCCTCTTAGGTAGATAAAAGAAATGAATTTAATAACAACCTCCCAGTCTGATGAGACATTGTCTGTGCTCACTTACTTGTTTTAGGACCATACACAACTAACATTAATTTTAATTTTATTATGCTTAAGACATTTAAAGGGACAAAAACAGTATAGCTAAATGTTCTATTGATTATATCAGACACAAATATACATGTCAAATATTTGTACATGTAGTTGGGTGATTTAAAATGTAGATACATTGGATAGTCTTTAATGTCTATGTAATAATTGATAAATTTCACTATAAAAAAGTCATCAGAGAATTCTGGAAAGAAGCAAAATGTAAGAGAAGATATGCTCTCAGGATATTATAGTTGGAAAACACCACAGATGATGATTTAGTCCTTTTATTTTAACAGCTGGTAAATCAACAACCAGAGAAAAGAAATGTGCCCTAGATCACATGGCAAACATAGAACTAGGACTGGATCCCAAGTCTTCTTTCTCTTTGTCCAGTGTCTTCTATACTAGACAAAGGACTAATAATAGAACTTTTTTTTTTCCTTCTAACATTTGTATTTAAAGCCTAATCAGCTAGGATATTTAGAGCGGGGGACAATTTAGGTGGAGAGAATAGAATGAGAAAAAGTAGAATGGAAAGAATGTATAGGATGTATTCTGGGAATGGCAAGTGATGCAAAAAGGCTAAAGTTTAGCCTAGAGTCAGCAGGAGGCTGGGGAAATACAAAGGGACACGAACTCTTCTGAGCACTGTGTACTAAGTAACCCATGTGATAGACCCTTTATATAGTTTATCTTTCTTAATCAGAGAGATGGCATTCGGGTTATACCTCTCAGACTATGTATTACTTGGGTATAAGGGACTGTTTTATAGGCTGGGAACATGAGAGTTGTTGAGTATAAACTTACTGACAGTCTGCTATCAATTAACTCACTCTAATCCCCATTGTAAATGGAAGATACACTATGATTACTAGCCTAGGTGGAGCAGAAAACACAAACAGCTGGAAGGTAGGAAACAAATCCTAGTCTAGGCTCAACATTCTGTGTGAGCGCTGACAAATTACTTAACTTGCAAAAATTAATTTAATTGCTATAGTAAACCGTTTCCTACTGTTGATGACAATGTGTATTCTGTTGCTCAGAATTTCTTATGTACATGTACCTCTTAAAGCAGTGGGTTGCAAACTTTAATGTGAATAAGGATCACTTGAGGAGCTTGTGAAAAATGCAGATCCCCATATGCATCCAAAGAACAAAATAGGTTGATACCGTAGTGTCTCTTGAATGGGGCAGGAATCTACATTAAACAAGCACCTTTGATAATTGTGGTATTGATGACTTGTAGAAAGTGTTTTAAGAACTACCTCATTGAACACAGTCCCCTCTTTGTTTTGGCTACCCAAAAGTACAGTTCAGTTTTAAGCTTACTCTTCCTTTCATTGTTTACCTCTGGCTACATTATCCTGTTTCAATGGTCCTATTATATCATCATAGGGGTTTTGTTGATTTTTTTCATTTTTTTAAATATAAGTATCTTAACATCACTTCCAGAAGTGATAGACATAAATAATAAAGAAATACAATTACAGGATTTTTAAACTTTTCTGGAACATGAAGTTTGTATTAGATGACCCTTATGTGACTATCAAAGCCAATAATTTCATTACTCTATAATGCAAACAAATGCACTACCAAAATCAATATTAAATATCAAGGATCTGCACATTACTGGGTCAGTGAAAAAAATAGACTTATAAAATTAAGTGCTAGAGGGAAAAAGTGGAGAAGAGTAGAGGGAATGAGTGTGGTGATAAAAGTGGGAGTAGGTAAGATTCTTTTACTAAAAGCAGGGGTCACAGGAATCCTCACTAGAAGGTTCATTTTCAGCTGAGATTTAAATGAGGGAATGGAGTTAGCCAAATATATATCTGGGGAAGGAGTATTCCAGACAGAGTGGACAGATAAGATGATGTCTGGAATACTCAAGGAAGAACAAATTTTGATCAATGTGGCAGGAACAGGGTGAGTGAGGGACAAAGTAGTAAGAAATGAGTTCAAAGAGGAGGGGGGGCAGATTAAATAGTTTGGTCTAAGTTATCTTAAGATTCTTTTATTCTGAGTAAAGCGGAAAGTTATTGGAGAGTTATGAGCAAAGGCATGACATGACCTGACTTATGCTTTAAAAAGACAGTCCTGGCTACTGTTTTAGCAATAGATATGGGGAGGCAAAAGTAGAAACAGAAAGACTAATTATGAGACAGTTGTAGTAATCCAAATGAGAGGTGATAGTGGTTCAGATTCAGGCAGTATTGGTGGAAAAGCCAATTAGATTTTCTAAAAGATTAAATGTGAGAGGCAAGAATTTAAGAGATATAGGGCTGCTGTTCAGACCTTGCTCTAACTGATCAGAAAATGCTATCTAAATTGTGGTCATAATCAATGGAAGCATATAAACCTCTCTTTAATCTAGTTACATAAAATAAAGTTTAAGGATAAGCAGAATTTGATTAAGGGAGAGAGATTCTGAACTTGTGGTGTTCCTTTAAGCCATTAGGTTGATCCTGCAACACACATGACTTTATCACAGAATTTCAAAGAGAAAGCACAGGCCTTCAAGTTGGCTCTTACTTATTCTTTAGGTCTCGTATGTCAGGCACTATTTTAAACAGTTCAAAATATACCTCAGAAAACAAATTTTTTTTCTGTAGTACACATTATTATTATTATTATTATCCATATTATGAATAAGGTAACTGATGCTCAGAGAGGTTAAGAAATGTGTCCAAGGTTATACAGTGAGTAATCTGGAAATTTCAAATTTAAACAAGCCAGCCAGGCTCCAAAAATTCTTACTCATTAACCAACATACTATATTACCTCTAAAAACTTCTCTAAGCCTCTAATTTCTCATATGAAAGTTGGTATAACAATAGCATCTACTTCATGAGATTATTATTTACATAATATAAATGATTATGTGGCCTTTAAATTAATATCAAATGGCTATCTACACATACCATTGATGTTATGGTTGATTAAAAAAAATTATGACGATTATGTCTGTTGAGTCCTCATTATTGTTATTCTCACCTAACATATTAGTAAATTGAGACTTGGTACTGCTTAAATCATTTGCCAAGTCACGGTGGTAAGAATTTTAATTAAGATCTATTGTCTCTAAGGTCTTTTTCAATTCTTCTCATTGCCTCTAAAGGATGAAGGATACAGAAATATGCAAGGGCACTGAATGCTGCCTACAGTTCCCAGAAACACCACTTAAATCCCTTATAAAGAAAAAAACCTGTGATTTAAATGGAACTTACATATGAGAATACATAGCTTCCCCATATATCAGCAAAACCCAGTTCCAAAACATAATAGAACAACAACAAAAAATCTTATGCTCAATAGCAATAAAAAATAGAAACTACCCCCAAATAAACTTAACCAAAAAAAAAAAGACAAGAACCTGCATAAAGTTACCCAAACTCTAGTATAGACAGAAAAAGATGAAATGCACAATATTCCTGGATAGAAAGAATATTGTTATATGTCAACTCCGCTCAAACTATTCTATAGATTTAATACAACTTCAGTGAAAATGCCAAGGATATTTTTAGAATGTGAAGGAGTAATTCCAAAAACCACCTTTAAAAACACAAGAGAACAGTCAAGAATACTTTTTTAATAAAGGGAGGCTTATGTTCAAATAATAAAATATATTACCAACTTAACAATATTCCTACAGTACAGAAACAGCTATAAATGGAACAGTACAGAAAGTCCTAAAGAACTCATTCATTCATTTATTATCCAACAAAAATTTACTGAGTATCTATCTACTGTGTGCCAGAAACTATTCTAGGTTCTGTGAATACAGAGAAATGGGAACATGAAGTTCCTATTTTCAAGAAGTTTATATTCTAGAGATCTAAGAGAACAAAAGAATAAACTAATATGATAAAAAAAATAAGGTTTCCAGGAAGAAAGAATAAAATTTTCAACAAATGATGTTGGAAACTGGTTAACTGCGGAGAAAGAAGTGAAGTTAGTTCCCTATGTCTAACTTTATTAACCAAATTAAAGTAGATTCAAGATGAAATGTAGAAGCAGCAGCAAGAGGAAGAAAAGCATGAGGGGAAAGAGAGGAGCGGGGGGAAGCCAAGCCAAGCCCTTAAAGAGAGTATAATTGAACACGTACTTAGATACTCTTGAAAGGAAAGTGTATGTTTTTGTTTAATGACAAAGAAATATGATGAAAAAATTTTATGGATTTGACAATTTGAAAATTAAAACTTTTGAACATCAAAAATACTATAATGAAAACTGAAAGGTAAATAACAAATGGGAAAATAACCTGCAATTCTATAAAATAGAAAGCGTTAATTTACTCAATATAAAAACCTTTCACTTAAGTGAACAAAATGATACACCACAGATTGGAGAAAATTTTTGCAAAGTATATATAGAAAAAGGACTGGTATCCAAAATGCACAAAAAACTCTTAAAACTCAACAATAACAATAACCGAATTTAAAAAATGGGCTAGATATCTGAAAAGGTATGATACCAAAGAAGATACAGATGGCAAATAAGCATACAAATGTTCATATGTCATTAAGGAATTGCAAATTAAAATAATGATGAGATACCACCATACACCTCTTAGAATGGCCAAAATCCAAAACAATGACACCACCAAACGCCAGTGAAGATGTGGAGTAACCACAATTTTCATTTACTTCTGCTGAGAGTACAAAATTGAACAGCCACTTTGGAAGACAATTTGGTGGTTTCTTACAAAACTAAAGTATTCTTGTCATATGATCCACCAATTATGATCCTTGGTATTTAACCAAATGAGTTGAAAATTTAAGTCCATACAAAATTCTAAACGCATGTTTATAGAAGCTTTATCATAATTTTCAAAACATGGAAGCAATCAAGATGCCCTTCAGTACGTGCACAGATAATCTATGGCAATCTATATAATAAAATATTCAGTAATAAAAACGTATGAACTATCAAGTCAGAAAAGACATGAAGGAACTTGAATGCACATTATCTTGTGAAAGAAGCCAATCTGAAAAGGCTACATATTGTATGATTCCATTTATATGGCATTCTGAAAAAGAGAGACCAGGCGGACAGTAAAAGATCAATGGCCACTAGCGGGGTGGGAAAATGAAGGGAGAAAAGGACGAGTAGGTGTAGCACGGGGGAATTTTAGGCAGTAAAACTGTTATTTTGTAAAACTGTAATGGTGGATATATGTCAGTATACATTTGTCAATGTGTTACATAGAATATGTAACACAAAGAGTGAACCCTGACATATAAGTGAAACCTAACTAATAGACTTTAGTTAGAAGGAATTTTATCAATACTGATACCTTATAATAAACATTCCATGTTAATACAAGATGCTATATAACAGAGGAATTGTGGGGCATGGCAAGGGGCTGTATGGTAACTCTCCACTATTCACTCATTTTTTCTTTGTAGACCTCAAGCTGCTAAAAGAAAAAAATTCCATTAATTTAAAAAAAATCTCTTATAACCAAAAAAAAAAAAAAAAAATCGAAAGAGAGAGGGGGAGAGAGAGCAACCAGGAATAGGGGAATTGCAAAAGAAAAAAAAATTAAAACAAAACTATTAATCACCATTACTCTTACTAAAAATCTCTAACCAAACCAGTAACAAAAGTTGAATCATTAATACAAGGTTATTATTTAGTTTTGAAAGCAAACAGAGAGGCTGACACATTTATACACTGCTGGAGAGGATATGAAAAAGCAAAATTTGCAGAGCATTTTATTATCTTATGGCTCAAAAGTATTTTAAATATGCATACTCTCAATTCCATATCTGGGAATTTGGCCTAACAAAATAATGATGGTGAACACAAAACCATTCATTGCAGTACCATTTATTATATACAGAACTGTATTGTCCAACTTTAAAGGACTGATAAAATTAAATATTGTGCATCCAAACAATAATCTCCTGAGATTCCTTTAAAAGAATCTTACACAAAAATATGTAATCTGTGGAAAATATTTAAACTGTTTTGTCAAGTGGAAGACAAAGTGGATTTACAAAATAGTTTCATATTATCTAATTTTTAAGAAAAAAAAATGTACCCAATTTTACTTTTTTGTCTCTCTATATTTTTATAGCTAGCTAGCCATAGAGAGAAACAAGTACAATTATACCAATTGTACCAATGCTGACAGTGGTTATTTCTTTTTAATTGGGTTATAAGCAGATTGTGTTTTTTTCATTTTGGTTATCTATACTTTCTATAATTTCCACGGGTAATATGTATTGTGTTTGTAATAAAAAAAATTATAGGGGCTAAGAGAAAGGTTCTGGAGTCATCTTGGCTATATCTAGTTATTTTGCCTTTCTAAGACTCAGTTTGTATCTATGTAGAATGAAAATATTAAATAAATGATCACTAAACATTAATAATATATCACTATCCTCATTGAAAAGGGAGCTGAGAATTAGGGAACTGGACTAAAAGCCCATTTACCACTACTGAGAAACTATATCCAGAAGTGTGAGGAAGTGAGGAATAGGCTTAGAGATCCTCACAGATATACAATACAACAATTGGCATCCTGACTGGGCTTCTGATTCTACGACCATAAATGACTCATTGCAAATTAAAAAAAAAAAAAAAATCTCCAAATAAATCCAAGCAGACACAAAAGAGCAGGCAGAAGTCTGTTGCTTCAGTTCCACAGTGATAATTAAAAGAAGGCATTTGAAACACCCACTTCAAAAATCTAACAGTCTTAATATAGGGTAGTATAACACTGAATTTTGTAAAGATGTCAGCTTCCTCTAATAGTACAATTAGTGTATACGAGGGCTGCTCCCAAAAAACTCAGCCATAAATACCTCTATTTTTCATATTACATGGCTGGATACTTTCTGGGTAGCTCCCGTATATCTTGTTCTTATGAGGATTTTGGTGTAGATATAATTTTACTTCACTTTCTAGTTCTTTAATTTTAAACCACATCACCAAAAATGTCAATTAGTTCATTATAAACTATAATAATATACTTCCTTGTCTTTCCAGATGAGTAGCTCTTCAATGTCATTGGGCAAATGCAAGAAAACTGATAGTTAACAAAATAAAAAATAGAGCCAGCTGATCAGCTTTATGGAGTGACCAAAAAAAAAAAAAGTGTTTTTTGAAGTTATGGACACCTAGGATCAAATTCCAACTTTTCACATAATACTTACTGAAAGCTTCCTATGTTAGGCCCTCTTCTCTATAGCTTTACATTCTTGGGCAAATTACTGAATCTTCCTGAGCCTCAGTTTCCTCAATGATAAAATAGGAATAAAGCCTCTATTAATCCCATTATTAATATTTAGACAAGAACATAAATTCATTAGCTTATTGATAAAGATACAAAATATGAGATTTTTAAATGCAAATGATAGTCATGATGGTGATGATGATGATAGTAAGCACGTGGGGCTGACTATGGGCCAAGCACTATTCTAAACACTTTATACACATAAACTAATTTAATCCTCTTAACAACCCAAACGAAAGCACAGAGTTTCGGTAACTTTTACAAGGTAAGAGATAGTAAGCCAGACTGAAAGGCAGGCAATCTGGCTTCATGGTTGGTATTCTTAATCACTAGACCACAGAGCCATTCTGCTGTATTAGCAATTAGTCTGATCCTATACATAGGGCTGTGTTCCTGAGTCATTTGGAAATGCATTGTCTTAAAAGGAGTTTGCTTGCATAAAATTAATTTTTCCTTGTGATATGTGATTCTGTCTACTTTTTCCATTTTGTCCCATTTTTATGAACTGAATCAAGATCTAGAAAGAGAAGAAAGAAAATGGAGAGTTGAGTTCTAATTGCCTTTAAAGGCTATGTCAACACCATATCTAAGCCTATGTCAACAGCATGCCTGCTGGATTTGATTTAAGAGGAAATGAAAGGTTAGATTTTTCCCTAATCATAAAAAATAATGATAGCAGCTTTCATTTAAGATGTATGGACTATGTTAAGCACTTTATACTACAATCTCATTTAATTCTCATGATAATCCAATATAATCAATATTTCTAGCCCACGTTACTAGATGGAGAAACTGAGGCTTAGAGAGGTTAACTAACTTGTCCAAATCTGCACAGCTGGTAAGTGGTAAAATGATGGTATGAACACAACTCGGTTTGATCTAGATGCTCTTAAGCATTAGCCTATTTCACTATCACACCAAGTTACGTGGGATTTAAGATGAAGCTGCAAATAGTGGGCCAGGACTGGGAAGCTGGTTACAAAGGACAATGACCATAGAGATCTATCATGTTTAGATCTACATAGAGGTGGGAAATGTTTAAAAGTGGCATAAAATGAAGTTTTGAAAACCCAAATAAGAAGTCAGAAATGGCTTCTCCATGCCTGGCTTTGCATTAGTTTCATTTTATTTTTACCACAAAATATCTGTTTACTGTAAAAAAATAAAAATCCAAATAAAATAATAAAGTAAAGCAGAAAGAAAAATGAAATATGGTCCAAATGTCTAACAGAAATACTTAACACTTAAATGTAACATTGATATATTTTCCCCCAATATAAACACTTTTTCCCCTAATAAAAAATACAAAGCATTTGCCATGCTATTTTATACTCTTCCAAAATATTATCTTTTTCATTTTCTTCCTGATTCTAGATTACATTTTGTATATACAGTCATACCTTGGTACTTGACTGCTTTGAAACTCGTTGAATTTGATACTATGCAACATTTTTTGACACAAAAATTTTGTCCCAGCGTCGTTTGTTCGGTACTTGATGGGCAAGCTAGAATTTGTTGGTGTTGGTTGCCTCATGACTCGCTACCCTTCCCAGATGAAACAAGAGGTCATGCAATTGTCACAGGGTAGCTCTTGCCCCGTGCACATACTTCCTTGCAGTCTTATCTTAGTTTCTGTGGTCAATTTGTGTATTTTGGGTTTGGGACCACATTAAATTTATTTACATTAATCCTTATGGAAAAAAAGTGTTTGGTATTTGTCGTTTTTGGTACTCGTCGTGCCTCCCGGAACCAATGAACAAGCACCAATGTCCCACTGTAAGTGGTTTAATAGTAGTGACCTAAAGAAAGTAAGTAATCTGCAGGGAAACCTGTCCCTGACTGAAGCAGAATCAAAGATACTAGGTTTACTTTACCTGTTGGCAAACAGTTCGTGTTGCTAAGTGGGGTTTGTTGTTGTTGTTGTTTTTGGTTTTTGGTTTTTTCTCCAATGGCTGGCTGAATAAAGGAAGGAAGGAATGAGTACAGACATCATCCATCTCCGTTCAACCACTAAGTTGCCCAGTTAATTCAAACACAAACTTTGGGTCCATATATGGTAAGCAGTTGTTACTCCCTAAGTATATATACATATACTTATTAATCCTGAATACATACATGTATATCTGAAGACTTGTTTTTATCCTGTTGCCACTGCTACTAATTCTTCTTACCTTTTCTCTTATGGATTATTGCATCTGCCTGTTATCTCATACTTTGTAATACATCCTCTACTGATACCAGAGTGATACTCCCAAAATGAAAATTTCTTTCTATCCTTCCTATTGTCAGCACCTAATTACAATGCCTGGTACACAGCAACGACTGAAATACTGACTAAATGAGCAAATGAAAATGAAGAGTAGGAATACAAATGTGTGGTTGAGAAAAAGCAGTTTCTTTGTTTCTAATGTGGGGATAACAGAACTGCCTACATTACATGATTGCTGTGAGCACTATGTGAGATACAAATAAATTTCTGCTTTAGTCCAAGTTGAAGTAATAGAAACCAGATTTATACTACTGCACAAAGAAAATAAAATATAGGACAAAATATCTGAAACAATGATTTCAAGATATTGGAGGTCAGGTGATGAATGAGAGTGTATTGTTCATGAAAATGTAGATGGCACAACCGTTAAGATGTTGGCAGTTTCTTAAATAACTAAACATTCAGCTGTCATCTGACCCACTTATTCCTTTCCTAGGTATTTACCCAAGAGAAATGAAAGAATACATACACACATAGATTTGTATATGAATGTTCCTAGTGGCCTTATTTGCAATAACTAAAATCTGGTGGCTAGGCATCCAAATGTCTATCAAAAGGTAAAAAGATAAACAAATTGTGATATGTCTATATAATATTAATAGAATATATATAAAATATACAAAAGGGAATGAAATATTTATACATGCAACGTTAATGAATCTCAAAATAATTATGCTGAGTGAAAGAAGCTAAAGAGTACATAGTATACCTAAAACCAATATAAAATAATATTGAACGTCAACTGTAATTGAAAATTAAAAATAAAAGTAATATTTAAAAAGAAGATTACATAGTGTGTAATTCCCTCTGTATAAAACTCCAAGAAACTAAAAACTAATATACAGTAAGAAAAAGTTAGTAGTTGACTGGAGAGGAGCTGATCTCATAAATGTGCATACATCAAAACATCTACTTGTACACTTTAAATGTGTGATTTACTTATGTCTATTATACCACAATATAGTGGCTTTTAAAAGTGAAAAAGGATAATGTAAAGAATATAACATGGTGCCTATCACAAAGTAAATCCTCAATAAATGTTAGTTACTATTATTATTAAAGTACAATGAGATAAAAGATTTTATCTATTGCCTTATTAAACTGGCATCAGATTCCCTTTCATGCTTGGGAAAATAAATAAGTTTGGGTATATCTAAAACCTAGATAGGAAAAGCCCAATCAATAAACACAAGATAGTTGGAGGGTTCAGCATCAGCAGATGAGAGGAATTTTAATCTTGCACACAAGTAGACACAAAAAGAAAATAGAGAGATTGTGGCAAGTTCAGATAAGAATAATTATATGCAGTTAAGAAGCTAATAATTCCCTGTGGTCAGTGATTGAATAATATTTTAAGACGAGAAGCTGTTTGGTTCTTTTTTGGGGATGTAAATCCTTCCTCCAACACTTCTAACTTCAACTAACTTTAAAGATACATTTAATAAATAGGAGAATTGTGGTATTGGTTTTATATAACCTTTACATGTGTGCATCAGTTAAAAATATGTATGGCTGCAAAAAAACAGAAAAACCATTGCAAGGTCTTAAATACAATGAAAGTTTATTTTTCTCTTCTATAAAACAAAATCTAGAATTAGGTACTCCATGAATGTATGATGACTACCATGATCAAACCCTAGTCTTTTCTATTTTGCTACCCATCCTCTTTAGTTTGAGCCACTCAAACTCCAGCCAATATGTTCTATATGCCAGCCTTCGGGAAACAGGAAAACAAAACATGCATGACTCCTCCTTTAAGGAACCTTCTTCTCAAACGATGCACAGTTCTCTTACATTTCTCTACCTAAAAGGCAGTATGAAGACTACAGGGTTTTATTTCCCCTATGGAGTGATGTACACAAATAAAACAAGGGTTTTACTTTAAGGAAGAAGAAGATAAGAATGGATAGTAAAGTAGGCAACTAGCAATCTCTGCCACGCTGTGTAAAGTTAAAAGGATATTTTACATCTGATTCAATGCAGTGTAAAACAAAGGCAGTATATACAAGTAAGAACCCAGAGGCAGAGGAAAGCATGGAAATGTGAGGTCTTCCCCAAGGAAACTGCTAGAAACCGTATGCAGTTCTTAGACTTCTACAGGGTGTAGAACAGGGATTTAAATTACCCTTAGCTAAGTTTCAATATGCTGAGAGACACCCGCTCACTCTCTCCCAATACATAATTATCATCTTGGTTATCGCATTATTTGCAATGCCAAAAACTTGGAAAGTTCCTTAATGTACAACAATAGGGGAGCAGGTCCATAATGTGGTAGAGTCACATGATGGGATAATGGCGAAGTGGCTGAGAGGTTTCTATTGCTCTCTGTATTTCCTTCTGGACATGCTTCTACTCCTACTTTGCAGTTAGGTGAGGTCATATGATTATTTCTGGCCAATAACTCATGAATAAAAATGATTCTTCCGCATTGAAGCATTTAATTGCTTGTGTGAAACCCTACAGCTTTCTTTTCTTCTGCTGGGATAAGTGAGGAGGCCTTGGTTTCTGGATAGTGTGCTGACAAAGTGATAAAACCTCTTTAACTTGGGCCCTGAGTGAATGTGAAGAGCAGAGCATGCCACTGATCCACGTTGGTTATACAGCAGGAGTGAGAAATGAACATTTTTTGTATAAGTAACTGAGATTTGGGGGACGAGCTTAGCTCCACTAATAAAAAATAATTAAGAGGAATAGACAAGAGCATAGCTAGTGTTAGTTCCCAAAACCATACAGTTCTCAAAAATACAACATTGAGATAAAAAGGTAAATTTCAGAATAATTTGCACAGGGTGATGGGTTTATGAATCCAAGACAGGAACACATAGAAAAAAATACTAGATGATTATATATGGATGAAAATAATGATGTAAAACAATATGAAAATGGACAAGAAGATAACATAAGACCTTTAATGCAGTGGAGACAAGAAGTGAGACTTGCTTTCTTTGAATAAAATGAATTTCAGTTATATCTATGTGGCCAGCTCAATGTTGTTCCCCTAGAATTTATGTCCACATATCTAAATCCCTAGAATCCATTAATGTTATCTTATTTGGAGAAAGGGTCTTTGCAGATCTAACTAAATTAAAGATCTGGAGATTAAATCACTTGGATTACCCAGTGGATCCTAAACCTAACAGGTGTCCTCATAAGAAACAAAACAGGAGAAAACACACAGAAGAGGAAACGGTGATGTGAAGAGGACAGAGGTTGGAGCGACGTAGTCACTGGCCGAAGAAGCCAAGGATGCCTGAAGATAGGAGAAGCTGGAAGAAGCAAGGAGGAATTCTCCCCTCGAGCCCCCAGAGTGAGTGTGGCCCTGGATTTCATGTTAATTTTAGACTTCTGACCTCCACAACTCAGAGAATAAACTTGTGTTGTTTTAAGCCACCCAGTTTGTGGTAATTTGTTGTACTGGCCTGAGAAAACAAATACAGGGTCCAGCAGAACTAACAACCTTTTTAAAGTAGTTATGTCAATGTAGTTACAGAATTACATGCTTATGCTTTTGGTATAGATTACCAGCTCATAAAAAGGGGTGTTAATTGTCCCAGGCCCTGTATAATCTGCAATGCCTGGTTTTTTGTTTGTTTGTTTGTTTTGTTTTGTTTTTTAATTAAGAACTGGAAGCAAACAAACATGAAAGCAAATATTAATGGCTCTTAATTCTGGGTGGCAACCAAGTGTGTTTATGATGTTGGGCCTTGTATTTTCATACACTTTTTCAATTTCTCACAATAAAAATTTTTAAATGAATTGTACTGGGGTTATATTATTAATTATGGTTCAAAACCAGTTAACTGTTTTTTGTAAATTCTTAAAATGCTGAGAAAAGAAATATTTTGGGTTGTTCAGTAAAGACTCTCATTCAAGGCTCTTGACAACTGACCTCCATCTCATTTCTTAATTCTTATATCCTACAACTTCTTTACATATACCCATGTCCTAGATCATATAGTTTGACAGATAGACAATTTTTAAGTCTTCATGTGCTTGCTCCTGTTGTTTCCTTCACTTAGAATGGCCCCTAAGGTCTGAGGAACTCCAACTTCTTCTTTTAGATTCCATTCAAATTACATCCATCAGTGAAGCCTTCCCTGAATCCTCAGATAGAATTAATTTGTTCCTCCTTTGTGCCCCATTCACATGTAGTTCATAATAAATTCTCGTATTTGTCACTTCATTTTAATTGATTTTTCTTTGTCTATCTTTGCCTATAAATGTAGAGTTACTTAAAAGTACAATTAATTATATTTATATCTCCAATAACTAACTCAGTGCCTGACACAGATTAGGAAGGCTTAGTTATCTGAGTGCAGAGAGGCATTCCTTACATCTGGCAAAATGGAAATCACTGGAGAAAATTATGTGCTGTGTAACTTTATTGTATTAGTTTCCTGTTGGTTTTATAACAAATTACCACAGACTCAGTGACTCAAAATAACACAAATTTATTATATTATAGTTTTGGAGGTAAGAAATTCTAAAATCAAGGTGTTGACAGAATGATGTTTCTTCTGGAATGTCTGGGGGAGAATCTATTTCCTTGCCATTTCCAGCTTCTAGAGGTCACTCGCACTCTTTGGTTTGTGACCCCTTCTTCCATCTTTAAGGCCAGTAGCACAGGGTCTTCAAACCAATCAATCTCAATCTCTCTCTCTCTCAATCTCTCTCTCTCTCTCTCTCTCTCTCTCTCTCTCTCTCTCTCTCTCTCTCTCTCACCGGTCTGCTTCCATCATCCTATTTCCTCTGACTCCAACGCTTCACCCTTCCTCTTCTAAGGGCTCTTGTGATTATATTGGGTTTCCTTGGACAATCTAGTTAATCTTCTCATCTCAAAAATCCTTAACTTAATAATATCTGCAAAGTCCCTTTTGCCATGTAAGGTAATATATTTACAGGTTCCAGGGAGTAAGATGTAGACATCTTTGGAGGATCCTTATTCTATCTACTATAATCATGTTACATAACCTCTAATTTTATGTGTCTCAATTCCTCTATTTGTAAAACAGGTATAATTATACTGATCACACTAGGCAATTGAAATAATTCTTTTAAATTAAATTGAACCCTGATTCAGGGTAACCCTGATTCTGTCACTAATAAACAGTGGTTAAAATGGAATTTTAATTTCTCTGTCACTGGTGGAGAAGAGATAGTGAAGGAAGAGGATGTGGATTAGGGCCTATGTCAAGGCAACCTCTTGGCAGAGGAGGTAGTAGGTATCTTCAAGGCGGGGTTTCCCAGCAGTGGAGGAGAAGGGGACATTTCTATTTTGAAAAAGAGCCATGTATTATTCCTTAGCAATAGCCTAAATGTCTCTCAGCAAATTGTCCCTCAAGAAAGGAAATTAACAAAAACAAATCTAAGAGAAAAAGGAAACAGAGAGAAGTGAACCCATGTGTAAAATCACCTGGGAACCTGAAGTTCCCTGATCCCCAGACACCAGGGCTTCCACGATGAATCTAAGAATTGCCTGGAGAACATGATTAAAAATAAGGAAGGCAAGATTCTCTTTCTGTTCATGATTTTAGTTTCCATTCCAACTTTCGATTTCACTTGAGCAGCTACAGTCCTCTAATGAAGCACACCTCAACTGGTTAAAGTGAGCATTAGTGGACGAAAGCAGGGGAGGAGGCATGGACTGGGGGTGAAGAGATGGGGAGTCCAATTCCAACTCTGCCACTGACTTATGGGTAATTTTAAGCCACTTTATTCTTCTTTCTGGGCCTAAATTTCCCCCATATATAAATTAAGAATTAGGTCAAACTAACATACCATGAACTGTTTTATCATTGGATCTTGACTGTTTTTTTGTCTTGTTTTGTTTTGTTTTGTGGAGGATTTTTGTTTGTTTGTTTGTTTGCCCTTGTCCTCTCCGTCTTTCCCTCAGAGGTTTCAGTTACCTGACTATGGTATATATCACGTCTATGCTAGTAATTCTCAAATCATGATACAGTATCATTAGCAATTGTAGCCGGTCATTTTGCCACACCTCAAACTCAACATTTTACAAAAACTTCATCATTTTAACTCTCACATCCCCTCTTAATTCAATGTGCTTACCTATCTAATTTTACTTCCAACTAGTCTCAATAACTTTCACCTCATGACAAGTGGATGGCCAGTCACCCAATCCCACCCACTCCTGTTGTCCACCTCGATATTCCAAGGGTCTTTATTTTGTGTATATTATCCCTGCCTCTATGCAGTACCCTCACCCCTTGGACCACCTTAGTGTAGAGATCTCATTTTCCCACCATAAATATATTACAGATTATGATAAACAGGCATTTAGGAAAATTATCCTTACTAGTACGGGAAGGAGTACAGTTAGTTCAATGCAAATGAACATCAGAACAGAAATGAAGAAAGTTGGGTCCTAAATCTGACTCATAAAGTGAGTTACTATGTGACCCCCAGATCAGCTATATAATCTCTCCAAACTCTAGTTCTCCCACCTAAAAAAATGCACACATGAACTGTCTTTATGTCATTTCCTCTATCAAAATTCATTTATCTTTCAAGCATAGGCCCATTAATGCTAGCTACACGAAATTTTCCTATATTTCCCATCCACCATGGAAATATACTGAGAGTTGAATTGTGATCATTCTCTCCCTTCACCCCCTGCATCTCTTTAACATCAATGAGTCTGCCTTCTAGTACATTGACTTGAGAGTATTTGTATCTATTTCTCCCACAGGCCAGAGACCATGACTGTACCTGCAGTGCATTGCTCACTACTTGTCAATAAGGAGGTGATCTGGAAATGCTTGTTGAATGAATGTGTGATCTTATGGAGAAACAGGAAATCAAATGAAAGGTGGGTAAATTAGACATCCATGTATTATACTCATTGTGACATTTCCTATTTGGAACCAGGAATGTAGCTACATAACCTCTTTTAAAATTATCCTGAGAGAAAAAAAAAAAACATGATATATTATAAAGGCATTTAAATGAAGTTGGAGTTTCATTTGTCTTTTAGACTCCAAGTCTAATAAACCTATTTAGCATTTCTATAGTATTTAACACCTCCACAGTACTACTCAATGTTAATTAGTTAATCCTAATGTTCTATAAGGCGGGTTAATATTATGATCCTCTCTGAGAAGTTAAGACTATGAAAATTTAAAGGTATTTCATTTTGGCTTTCTCTTTTCAGGATGTAAGACACTGTTGAATGTTTTTATAAATACAGTAGACTCTCAGTTAACTGGCACCCATGGGCATTGGCAGATGGCAGATGAATGTAGGCAGACTCTCCATTAACTGAAACTTAAGCAATAGGCACTCTCAAGCAACCAGCAAAATCTCAAGCAACCAGGAAAAAAAATTTTACCAGTTGCTTAAGAGTGCCAGTTACATGAGTTCTGGTTAACAGAGAGTCTTCTGTATAAAGTATGATTTTGGAGTACAAATTAACAAAGTTTAGAAATTAAGCAAAACAAGTTGAAGGGAATACTTGCTTTCACAATGAAGCAATATATAAAAGGCAAAAAGGGACCTGAGGATAAGACTCCTCAGCTACTGATTTCAGGCCCAAACAGTCTGGATTCACATCCCAGGAAGAGGACTGGGGTTCATGCAGGAAAACTGGCCAAGAAATTCAGGCACACTAGATATCAGATTTATGACAATAAGACAGATTTCAGAGCTCACCTACATGTTGGTGATTTGAGTTAGATGGCAGACCTCTTGGCGTTCATGATCAGGACTAGCTCAATGACTAACCAGCAGTGGAGGTATTAAGCCTGTAGGTCAAAATTTTAGTGACTGCAGCTGAGAAGCTCCAAATAGAGTCTGACATACTTTTTCCTCCAAAGGTTGCACCCTAGGGCTAGAGTTCCACTTAGCAAAAGGAGAGCAGACCTGTCAAGGTTCCATTTGGTCATCTCTCCATCCCTTCTATATAGCAGCCTTATCACAATGCTCAATGTGAAACATGCAAATTGAATGGTGGATCATATTGAAAATGATAGGAAGTCTTTTTTTCTCCTAAAGCTTCCTACAGGAAGCAGAAAAAGGCTGTTCACCCCATGAACCATAATAAGTCCAAGTAGAGGTGGGGAAACACAAATACCAGAGATGGGTAACTAGGTCAAAGAAGCTCTTTTTGATTAGAGAGATAAGTCTTTGACATCTAAACCTAATTTAATTCATTCACTCACTTATTCATTTGTTCATTACTTCATTTATTAACTCATTTCCTGAGCACATTGTTGAATTCTTTCCCATAAAGAAATAAGATAAATAGAACACCATTCCCATACTCAAGACATTCAAATTCTAATTCAAGTTTCCTCCAAGTATGGTATAAACGGCCAAATGCTTCAAAAGTACCTGGGATGCTTTCCTAAAATGCAGTCTCCTAGGTCTTCATTGGTTTCCAACTAACTCCTTAACAATATAGCAAGCCTGACAGCCAGAGAAAGTGTTAACATCACTTCATTTCCAGCCATGTGTGTAGGGATGAAGAGGGACCCAGTGGATGTTAGTGAAATATGGCAAAAGAAAATCCCTACCACATGCAGATCTTGTTGCTGAGCTAAGTTTTATCCAAATGATAGTCAATTCCAGTTTGGAACTAGAGAAGGCTTTGAGCTTTTGTCAAATAAGCCAGCTCCACCAATTTTTCTGTGTCATATTTGGCAAGCCATTAGATTTCTGAATATATGCAACCTCTGATTCTCAGACATATATTCAACTACATGCTTGACATATACACTGTATTGCCTAATAGGCATCTCAAACTTACTATGGCCAAAACAGAACTTTTCACATTTCAGTCCTCCAAATAGCTCCACTCTCAGCCTTCCTCATTTCAGTGAATGATACTTTCATTCACTCAGATGCTTAAGTCAGAAGCTAAGAGTCCTAGAGGTTTCCCTTCCTCTCAAACCACATCACATCGAAGTAAGTCAATGTTAACACAACATGAAAATACATCTAAAATCTGTTTACTTCTCTCTATCATTATTATTACCACTCTTGTCCAAGCCACCAACCCACAGCAACTGTTTTCTAATTAGTCTTTCAATCTTTTCTCTATATAATCCATTCTCCACACACCAGCTAAGGTGACTTTTTAGTAAACATAAGTAAATTGTGTTATTCCCTTACTTTATTATAAATTCTCTGATGGCTTCCGATCATATGTAGAAATAAGACCTTAAGTTTTTACATTGGGCTACTAAGGCCTGAGATCTGGTCTTTCCCTGTCTTTCCAACCTCATTTCAGACCTCTCTTCCCATCATTCACTACCGTATCACCACTTTTTATGTGTTCGTGTTTCTGAAAGGCAGAAAAGTTATTTTTCCCCTTAGTGCCTATTTATGTGCTGTTCTCTTTGCTTGTAATAATAATCCTTCCAATCTTTCTAAGACTGAGTTTTGTTTTGTTTTGTTTTTTATAGTCTGGGTCTTCATTTAAATGTTTTATCCTTAACGAGTCCTTCCATGAGCACCCAATCTAAAGGAGAGCAAAAGTCTCTCCATACCTCACAGGCCTTAAACATTGATATTCATTTACTGTCTCTTCCAATTAGAATGTTAAGTTTATGAAAGGAGAAACCATATTTATCTTATTCCCTAAAACAGGGCCCAGCACATAGCAGACACTCAATAAATGCTTACTGAATGACCAAATCTGTAAAACAGAGATGGTAATATCTGCCTCACAAGATGGTTTAGAGATTTAGTAACATGTAGAAATAAATGCTTGGTATGAAATAGGTGCTCAGAAGCTATGGTCCTCAATCACGGGATCATTATACACTTCGACCCAAGATTAATATCTGCCCCACCAGCTTTTCTTACTCAGCTCAAGCAAACATTTAGCAAGTGCTTTGTTTTTCAGTACCTCCAATCTTCATCTGCAAAATGAGGCTTCAAAAGTTCTACCTTGCAAGACTTCCAAGATTAAATGAGACAGCATGTAAAGGACCTACACATATTAGGTTCCCTTCTATCCTTAGTTGTCATAGTTGATAGGCAAAGTGCCTTATAAACCATAAGAAGCTATTTAATTGTAGATTTGATACACAGAGATTTGTAGACAGACAGATGAAGTCAGATTCATTGGATTCTGGCTGTTAAATAAAATATGTTTTAAAATATAAATTTTGAACTCTTCAGAATCAAACAGGATTCTCTCTGCCAGCAAGCAGCACAAGGCTTTGCCCAAAGCCATTAACACCACACAATCTACGCTTGGCAAAGCTAGTCCTCATATTGGCAGATAGGATTTTTCAATTAACAGATGGAGATCTGGCTCTTGAAGCACTTTGGGGCAGAACTCAGGGGTACTTTCCATAAAACATTTGTGTGCCAGTAATACACTGGCCATCACATCCTTATTTCCTGCACCTGTTCATCTAGGTGACTACAGCTCCTCAAAAAGAAGGGATGGTGAATCCCTCATGGCAGCATCTATGATGTTTAACACCTTCTCCTTCATAGTCTTTTATTTAGCTAGGAGAACTGGATTATTAATTAGATCTTTTCCTACAAAGGCATGTGGATTTCAATGATGAGAAATGGTGCAAAGTCTGTGCCTTCTCTAAATTACAAAACCTGATTATTAGCAAAGGCACACTTTGTGAGCTTCTGTTTTTACTGCAAAGAGCCAATTTCCACTGGGTCCTATTCCAACAATTATTTAACATTTATTGAGCACCAATAATGCACCAGGATCATTCTCTCTCTAATCATGTCACTAATGATCCATCAGGCTCCTGTGGGTGATGGGAAGGAAGAGAAACAAGTTAATTATCAGTGTGGTGTTCAATCTGAATCAGTTAAATTGCCCGATTTACTGAAGTTTAGCTACTCAAGTAAAATGGTGACCACATTTCTACAATGAATACTAAGACATCGATCTTACTGTCTTTAAAAAGCTAGGAGGAGTAAGGGAGATACAGGAGACAGAAAACATAAATGGTTCTGGCTGTTGAAAAGGAAGTCAAAGATGTCTAAAATAGGAACTAATTAGACATTCCTCAAAGGGATCTAGAATATATAATTTCGATATCTTTGCTCATGATGTTTCTTCTTCCTGGAACACACTCTTTACCCCATCTCAGCCAGCATGTTAAAAATTTATTTATTAAGATCAAGTTCAAATGCCAACTCTACCAGGTAACCTGGAGTAACCTTGTTGTCTTCTTAGGTATCTCTTTCCTTCATCTTCAACAATCTATTTATTCTCCAAGTTTTATAAGTTCTACCTCTTAACTACCTTTCATACCTTACATTTTAAGAGTAGAGACTATTTCAGTCATCACGACAGCTTTATTCCACACCCTTCCTAAGGCTGGGTCCTGTAGAGCCTGCCTAGGCAGGGGTAAAATGAAGCTGGTACTTAGTTGTAAGCCTAGCTTAAAGAGCAATGATCTAAGCCCAGAACAAGGTGGCATCAGGAAGCAACTAAAATTTCAAGGTTCAGATCCAAAAGGAAGTATTTGCTCTGGTCATCAGAATCTGCTTACATAATAAGTGTGTTCAGGAGGCAGTGCCTGAAGAAATGACCTGAGGCTGGTGGAGAGAACCTTTATTGAGATGCAAGCCATGGGACCAAAGTGTAAGACCTAAGGGCTCTGAGCCAGTCTTAACATCCCTGGCACCATCACAGTATCTGGCACATATTTGGTTTTTGGTAGTTTTTGAATAAATAGAATGCCACAGAATTTGTCAGCCCCTAAGGTTAGGAACTTTCTGGAAAAGTATAATCATCATAATCCAGGTCCAGAGAATTAAGCATCTTATTCAATAGACTAACGAGCAAATTCAGCAAATTGCTTTTATGTGATTTTCACCTTGAATTTAAATCTTGTATTTAGAATCAGGAATGGCCAAGAGATAACCCTTCTGAACCACTTAAGGCAGAGCATATTGTTACTGCTGGCCTTTATCTGGATAATCAAATAATAAAGTCAAACTGGCATCTAAGGCAAACTCCCAAGCTAACTCTAAAATACTTTCAATGTTATTTGTTCAGTAAACTGCAGAACATTAAATTTCAATATTAAGTAAATTATAAGGAAGAGTGCTCTTTGCAAAATTAAAAAGTTCTTGGTTACTTTATTTATTATTCCTCTGTGAAAGTTTTCAGAGTGTGTCTTGTGCAATTAGATAACTTTTTGCATGGAGAGTAGGAAAAGAGAACTGTAAAGGAGATGAGATGGATTGGCTGAGGTCAACAGGCCCTTCCATTCTCATCTTTGTCCTGCACAGGGCACTGAATCAGATAGTATCAGTCGCAGGCAATTTTCAAGGGTGCCTTCTAGTATGCCAGGAGGCATAGCAGCTAGAGGTCTGGAAGCCACAGTTCTGGCAGTAGTGATCAGAGGCTGGAGCAACCAGCCTCTGGAGACAGTTGCTTGATTTAGGACTGCTGGCACCAGGTGACCCCATAGCACCAGAAGCAGAAGGAAAATAAAGGAGGATAACATAATAATAAAGAGCTATTATACATTGTGTGCCTAGGACACCTTAAGTAAAAGCTGAGCACTTTAGATGTGTTATTCCTAATTCATAACTTATCAATAGGACCTATCTATTGTCCCTATTTTATAGATGAGGCTCAGGAAGGTTAAGAAACTTACTAGAGGTCACACTGTAGTAGTAGATGGAGTTGGGATTCAGATCTGGTCAGGCTGGTCTTTACTCTATAATGATGCCTCTGTCTTCAGAATCTAGTGATTTTCCTTTCTGAACTTCACTCCTCATCTAGCTGACTGTTCCCCAACTTCACTCCTCATCTAGGTGACTGTTCCATTTCTAAAGGATTTACACTCAAACTACTTTAAGTATTTTTTTGTTATAGAATGTTTTCACTTTAATCATGGTCTGTTAGAGATGGAAAAGCTTTCAAGACCCAAAGGAATTAATCTTATATGATGGAAAAAGTGGCCCAGTGGGGTATAACAAATACACAAAAATCCCCACCTCTGACCAATGAGGCCTGCATCCTAGACCCAGCTCTGAAGTTAAACTGCTGTGTTCCCTTCTATGATTCCCCTGTCATGGTTTCAGTTTCTTCATCAATAAAATGAGGGCAGAGGACTGTGTGATCTCAAGAGGCCTTCTAGCTATGGCATATTAGGGCAATTAATCAAACAGGCTTTTGTGGGTTCCTACACAGCAATATACTCCTTAAACATGGCCTTGTTTGTATAAACTTGTTAATTATGGCCCATTCCTAAATTGGGAGTGGCTTCCACAAAGAGAGAGCAGAAGACAAAAATGGGTAATTACAATGATTACTCATTTATTGGGTAATTAATAAACATACAATTATAACTCACTCTGTGCCACGTATGGTCCACAGTACAAGGAGGACCATATCCTGGGGGATGATGGATGGCAAAGACATTCAGTGATCAATAATCAGTTCTCACCTTACTCAGTTTTTAAAGAGCATTTGACACCATTGATCATTCTTTCCATTCTTGGAAGCTTTTCTCATTTGGCTTCATGTCATTATGCTTTCCAGCTTTCCTCTAGCTCACTGGTTACTGTTTCTGTTATATTTGTTGGTTCTTCCTTCTCTTCCAGACTTCTAATGCTGGAAAATCCCTAGGTTTCTTCTCTCTTCTCTATCCATACATGCCACACTTACCCCCTATAGGTGATCTCATCCATTTTCTTTAATTCTCTTTAATTTAAATATCATCTCTATGCTAATGATCCACTAATTATCCCAACTTTCCCTCTGAGCTCCAGATATTTACAGCAACTACTTACTTTACATTTTGTCTTGAGGTATCCAAGATTTATCATGTGTAAAATTAAACTCATGATCTCCAACTCCCACCTCTATTCTTCCTCAGTGCTGTGATTATGCATAATGGAACTACCATTTACCAAGATGCTTACTAAGGCCAAAACCAAGGCATCATCTTTGATTGTCTTTTTCCCTCACCCATTACATTCACTCCATGAGCAAGTTCTCTGACTTTGTCCAATATCTTTCCATCTCCACTAACACAAATCTGGCCCAAGCCAACATCATCTCTCAATTGGAATAATGAAGAGATTAATTGCTCTCCCTGATTCCCTGAGTGCTGCCCTACTCTAAATTAAAGATGTGTATCAGATCATGTCCATTTCTTGCCAACTGGCTTCCCATCAGTCACATACTAACATTTAAACTCCTCAGTATGGCCTATAAGGCTTTATATGACCTGACCCCAATCTCTGTCTCTGATTTTATATTCTGTTCTCTGACTCAATCAATTCACTCCAGCATAATAGCCTTGCTATTTTTCAAGCACATTAAGTTTGTTTCTTCCTTAGGGCTTTCATATTTGCTGTACCCTTTGCTTGGAAACACTTGCCACAGATTTTTTACATGTTGCCCTCCTCATTTAATTCAAACTCCACATCCTCAGAGAGCAAAAAAACCAATGAGCATACAGCACATCACTTTTAAAATGAAGCAGGTATCAGTTGGTGACTAATTCCCTTTCCCAATACTATCCCAAAAGTTCCGGAGACACAGTTCTCCTGAGCAAGGAGCCATCTTTCACTACAATAAAGAAATCGGGTCAGAACTTAAGAACTGATCTCTCTGGGTGTTAATGGACTGAATGTTTGTGCCCCCCCAGATTCTCTGTGATGAAATCCTAACTCCCAATGTGACTGTATTAGGAGGTGGGCTGTTGAGAGGTGTTTAGGTCATGAAGGTAGAGCCCTCTTGAATGGGATAACTGCTTTTATAAAAGAGACCCCAGAATGCTCTCTTACTCTTTCTACCATGTGAGATTCAGTAAGAAGACAGCAGTCTATGAACTAGGAAGTGGCTCACACCAATCTGCCAGTATCTTAATCTTAGACTTTCCATCTTCCAGAACTATAAATGCTTTTTGTTTAAGCCAGCCAGTCTACGGTTATAACAGCCAAAATGTTTGTTATAGCAGCCCAAATGGATAAAGATGTTAGGTAGACTTCTTAAATCTTTCGAACTATAAAACAATTTAGTCTCATTTGATGATTCTACAAAAAACTGACATGAGAACAAACATGAGTCAACCACAAAGATCCTTCCAAAGTACTCCCCTAAATATTAGGGTGGAGGGAACACATCTTATCACTATATTTCAGAAAACTAAGACTTTTTTAGTGCTTCAAATTTCTCCTTCACTCATCACAGCATCTTTTCCTAAAGAGGAGAAAACGTGCTTTCTAATTCCTCCCTTGAATGGATGTTCTAATAAACCATGGACACAGACATCTCTGCATTCACCCAAATGTTCCAAGACATCATTAATCCAATAAACTATATGCCCAGAAAACAACTGACTGATTAGCTAGGCTTATTTGCAGATGTGTTTCCTAAAGCAGATGAGTGTTATTTTCAGGCTCTTCTATCACCTTCCATTTTTCAAATACTCCCTCCTCACTAGCTCAAAATGTTGAAAAATAAGATGGTATCAGCACAGCAATAAATGTCAAGAATTCTTTTTATGGTGTTATTTCAGTTTGCATGGCAAATGTAAATTCCAAGCAAAGTGACCTTCTTTATAAAAAATAAGTAGGCAGCATCAGGATTGATGGGCTCCACTATTAGTATTTCATTCTGACAGACAGAAGAAGAGAAGTATGTTGATCCTGAACATTTCTTAGAATGTGGTTCTGAATGCAGGCCAAATGCGAAAAACTTTTCTAGGGACAGTAATTACCATTTAAACAAAGGGAGTTTTGTTGATACCTGGCAGCTACCTAAAGAGAATAACTACTTCTTAACAAATCCTTTAAACGTAAACTTTGACAATGAACTTCATCTGATTGACCTCAAAGCCATATGCCTAGCAGATTTTCAGCTTATACCAAAGAATCAGTGACTCTGGCATGGAATAAGGAACAGCAACTTCAGCAAGAAATGTAGAGACTGCCGCAGACCAGGGCACATGTCCAGGTTAAGATGACTTAGCACAAGAACCAAGTTCCAAAATGCAGGGGATGTCAACATGGTCCTTAATGGGCAAAAGTGGCACATAAAGTGAGTTGGGGTGAAAGGAGTTGGCATTGGGCCCAGGCAAAAGTGGATTACAAAGGAGACTGGGTGCCCCTCATTACCTTTCATGGTGTTTCTCTCCTTTTTGCCTCTCCATGCTCTCCTGCAGATGCTTACCCTGTGCGCTCATCTTGCTCTCAGCTTCAAACTGAGACTGCTTCTTGATAGTAAGCAATTGACGGTAGCTTGTCAGGATCCTGTTTCCTTAGTTCTTGCACCAAAGATGAGCTATCTGCAACTTAAATCAAGACCCAGTCCAAGTAGTAAATATCAGAATCCCTACCCAAGAGTGGGATTGAAGAGGGGCCTGGAATAGGCTCTGATGTCCAATCCACTTTTGTGATCAAGAAAACACTAGTATTAGATTCAGAATATTCAGCTTCTATTAAATGTTTCTTACATTCCAGTCTCTGTGAATTTATCCTCTTAATTGTTAATAAGGCAGGCATTTGAGTGATGGAGTAACTGAGGTTTACAAAAGGTAAGGTATATGTCCCACAGTCACAGAGCCAACAAATAGCTAACCCTTGTGCATCTCAGTACCCTCTTCAGTAAACAGGAGATAATACTTCTTTAGAGTGCTGTAAGGAGTAATGAGAAATTGTGCTTTGCAACAAAGAGAAAGTCCTATTTATCTGTACAAACTCATATCACACTATTTTCTCCATCTCAATCATACAGAACTATACTCAGTTGTCTTTCTTCTGACTGGGACACTGCTCCACCTCATTCCTTATCCAAATTCTACAGATCCTCTAGGTCCCATGTCTATTTCTTCAGACTCAACTCTCTCTATAATTTTCCCCACTCCTTATCATCTATTCCACCTCAATCCACACTCTCTTCCAAAACTGAAGACCAGCTTCTGCTTGAAAACCTTTCCTGAAAATGAGTCATTTTCCCATGAAACAGTTCATTTGTTCTTTGGTTAGCACTTTTATATTTTTAAATATTACTTATATATAATGAAGAACTGGCACAAAGCTTTAATTACAAGGATGTTCACTGCTTATAATTGGAAACTTAAATGTCTGACCATAGGAAGTTTATTATATAAATTATGAAACATCTTTACAGTAGAAAATGATAGAGCTCTTAAAAATGATGATATAGATCAGGGCTGGGCAAGATGTCAATCGTGACCCACCAGTGGACTGTCAAGCAATTTTGGGATGACCTAAATAATAAAATAGCTAGTGGACTGTGACACTTGAAGAAGTAGCCCTTACCCTGAAAATGTCTACCCAGGCCAGATACAGATCACCATACCGAAATTGAAAGATATTCATTCATCTACTGATAAGTGAAAAAAGCACGCTATAAAGCCTAGTATAGTTTATACAGCTCTAGCATTTCTGAGAATATTCCCCATATTATAGTTTTGCATGTGTGTCTCTCTTTATCACAAGAAGAGATGTTCCTTGAGGACAAGGCCTTGTCTTATTAATTCAGTATTCATTTCAACAGGCACCATCTGTTAGCACATAGGTTCAGGGCTGGAAGCTCAGGCATGAATTGGACACTTTGGTGCATCAGAGTCTACTATAGTTCTAAGCACATACCAGCTTCAGAAAATAAAAGTTAAATTATACTGAATGGATTGGATTAGATTAAATAGCTTTCTGTAATTTTGGGCTACTGGATTGGATTTTGTTTCAAGAAGAAGGGAATTGGACTAGAGTCAGGAGATCAACACATGAAAGGCAGCTCTGCCACTTACTAGCTATGAGAGTACTGGCAAGTCTTAGTTGTTCCATTTATAAAATGAAAACAATACTGTTTACCTCACAAGTCTAAGGAGATTGTTAGATAAGATGTAGTGTGTAAAAGTTATTCACACAATCCCTGGCATGTAACACATGTTTAATAAATGGTTTCCAAAAGGACAATAACTCAAAAAATAAAGTAAATAAACAACAACAAAAACACTGAAACAGAAAGCCTAGTCTGTGCCAGGAAGTGGGCTTGATGTTAGGAACAGAGATTAAATCATCTTTTCAGCCAATCAAAAGCTGGCCTCCTGCTCTTCTGAAGATGGATTTGCCTCCATTGCAAGAACTGAGGACACTAGGGACAAAAAGTTGGAGGCCAGGTTGACACTCTCTCTCCATATGATTACAGGGTTGATGAGGTGCTGGTATTATCTGAATCAGCTCATCCAGTAAATAAAAAACAGCAACTTTCCTTCCTCACCCTTGGAAAGGGTCACGTACTCACAGGCTGTAGCCACCATGGGCCCCCTCTCCCCCACTCTACTCACTGCCATGTATTTCTGCTGTACTTATGGTGGCCTGAAACACAAGACCTTCAGGGCTAAAGTCAGAGCAGTCTCAGGCAGGTGGAGGTGGCTGATCACCCTAAGTGTGCTAACTGTTCCCTGAGAAAGCCTGATAAAGGCTGGCACACACTGTATCTTTGTGGGGGTAGGGGCAGATGGCAGTAGAACATGACTGTAGGATTCACTTGGACTAGCTGTGGGTCTTCTCTCCATCAAGATGTTTTTTTCTCCCAAGACCACAACTTTTTCTAATGCTTTGGTCAGGAATCATCATCATTTTTTTAAATCACTGTGTAAAGATCCTAAAGTGAGAAAGCCCTGTTTCAGAAGACAGATTTCACTAGTAACTTTAGCTTATGACTTTAGAAAAGACATAACTACTCCAAGCCTCAGATTTTTTATCTGTAAAACAAACTCATAAATATGTCATAATAATTAAACAAGCTAACAAACGTAAAACACATAGTAGAAAAACATAATTCAAATTAATTCTGATATACCTACTAACCAGTTTTTTTCCTGAACTTGTTCACAATTTTCTGTATTTGCCATGATTACTGATGATGAAAATGATGATTAGGATTATGAAGAAACTTGGTGAATTTAATTAAAAATTCTAAGCATATGATATTTCCAAGAGAAGCAGATTGTGTTGCAGTTTTATTGCAACAGGTTTTTTAAAGGCAACATGTATGTGTCTATATGCACACATGTGAAAAACAGGCCAACTACCAACAAATTTCTGAACACAGTCAGTGGGTACCTTCCAATTCAGAGTGCAGACTACTTCCTTATTACATGTCAACAATTAATACAGTTCTATGCAGTATGAGCACAGCTATTAAAAATAAAGAAAAGAAATGTAGAAAAATACTGAGAGCAAATGGATCAATATGTTATTGTGGTTGCATTTGGATAGTGGTATCTTCCCCTTTTGGGGGGATATTCTCAGTATTCTAAAATGTATACATTCATTTACCTTAATAATTTTTTGAAAAGCTTTTAATATGCAAAGTCCCTTTGAGAGCCACCACCGTTCTTAACTGATCTCTACCTAGCTCTCTATCCTTATCACTCCTCCATCACAGACCCAAACTCAAAATCAAGAACCACTTTTTTAAAAAATCCATTTTTAGATTATAAGACATTTTCAAATGTGCTAAGTCATTTAAATTCAAAATAACCCTCTAAAAAAGATATACTCTTTTACCATTTATTGGGAAGGAAACCCATACTAAAGTCCCCCTAGACATGTACCATACATTACACACACACACACACACACACACACACACACACAGATGCTCATCACTTACTCCTCTTATGTACTGCCTTAGTTTATTTCATCCACTCTCACAGTTTTAAATACCAAATTTATGTTGATGACTTTTAACATTTACTTCCAACCTTAGCCTCTCTCATTCCCTCTACATTTCCCCATGTTACAAGTGGCAGGCACTACCTTCCATCCAGAAAAAACAAACAAACAATCAGTCACCCTTGATTCTTCCCTTTTGACATCTCCCACATCTAATCTACCCCAAGTTCTAACTATCTCACATGAATGGTGCTGTTGTAATCTGGCTGTCAGTGATCTCTTTGTGGCAGGTGCTTACCTACTGAACCTCTTGGGTGGCCCAGGTGTTGGTTTCACCTGGAAGATCCTACAGAGAACTCAGTATGACACAGTTCCTTCATATAGGTAATAAGATGTCTGGCTAAATATGTACAATATCCCTCACCCCTCAGTTTCTGCCTCTCATTGACAACACCCCACAGCTCCTTACTCCTAGGATGTCCTTACCCACCAAGCTCTCTTCTTGGCAGCAATACTATTAAGAAAGCTCAAGTTTTCACCATTGTATATACATTTGGCCCAAGCAAAATTTACAATTTCTAGCCCCCACAAAAGTAGTGGAAATCTGAGATGCCCCACTGTTTCTCTACTCACTTATCTTCAAAATTTACTCTAGCCAGCTTCCCAAATTCATAATCCTGAAGCAAAATAATGCATTGTCATCTATGTTCTGATATGTCCCAAAGCCCTGGTACACATGTAAAACCCTCCAAAGAATTTCACCATTCAACTCTGATGACAGCCTAAGATGGGCTCAAAAATTTCTAGAATTCAGCAACCTCCAGGCAAAGTAATTAAAAGAGCATTCTCTTTGTATAGGAACTCCCACTTTCTCTCTCTCTCAGAGGTCTTCCAGGACACACCTCACTTGCCTAGGATGCCTCCCTAGGCCTACAATTTATTACTTCAATGAGTCTACTCTGAATTTAGAGTCCTCTCTTTATACAGTCTTCATATAGTCTTGAAATAGATAAGGTGACGTTCTCAGGACCAATTCAGGCACCACTTGCAGATCCTAAAGGGATGTATCAAGCAGACCTTCTTTAGAATGTGGGCATCCCTACTACATATGGACTCATTTTGGACCCTTAGGTGAAATTCTGAGACAAGAGGAAATGTCCTTTCAACATTTATTGTAGGGATAATCAGGTCTAGAGATAGAGGAAGATAATGAGCAAAATTTTAGACATGTTAAATTTGAGGTGTCTGGGACTGTTTCCAGTATATTTGTCCAGACAGTTTGTAGCTTCATATGAGTCTGGAGCTCAGGAGAGAGCCTGGCTGGAGATGGAAATGAAAGTTATTAGCATATAGATGGTATGTGACCCATGAGAGTGGAAAAGAGTATGAAGTGAGAAGAGTGGAGGACTAAAGATAAGCCTGGTAAACATAAAAATTCAAGGACTTGGTAGAGCCCACAAAGGTGATGGAGAAATGACAGTCAAGTAGGTAAGAAAAAAAATAACAACAAAATAAGGCTCTCATACCTTCATTTCCTAAGAGATGTACAATACTGTTCTCTTCATAAAGCAAGTTCTTACTGATGTCACATGAGCCTTGTCTAATAAGGGCCCCAAAAGTGCATAGAATTGGTTGGTCTAGAGATCCCAGCTGATACTATTTAAAATTCCACTGGGTTCTTCAATCAGCAGACAGTGTGTCATTTCCATCTTTGTAGCAAGCACTAATGATACTTGCACAGATGACAAATGTCTTCACTGGTAAAAAATTAATGCACCACAATAATTTCCCTACCTGGTGTTAATGAACATGTCAGATGCTGAAAATGAGTTGTTTGAAACTAAATTACTATAATTTATATTTAGAATATTGCCAAGGGGAGTGGGAGGAGGAAGGGAGTTACGGGTGAATACAGGTGGATATATTTAAAATTCTCTTTAACTTTCATCTTAATGTTCATCAGATCTTTCAAATATTTTCTTGATCAATAGTTTCACATAAAGAAAAAACATTCATCGTATATTCTATAATGTTGGCTAAAACCCTCCTGAACAATTATTTTTATTCACTCATTCATTCATTCAATAATAAATGTATTGAACACTTATGTGCCAGGCACTCTGTTATATACCGCAGATAAAGAGATGAATAAGACACGATGATCTTTGCCCTCAAAGAGCTCAAAACTGTGCATAAAAAAGCTAAAATTACAATTCTCTGTGATATAATACTTGGGGCATACATGGGGCTGTGGTTCTGTGGATACAGAGATAGACTCTCTATTCCACCTGGAATCCTTTCTGGAGGTTATGACAATGCATATTGAATCCTGAATGGGAAACAGGTTAGGCAAGTAGGAAGGAACTACTACAGGCAGAGGAAAAGAGTTATGCAAAGGCAGAGGTGTCAGTCAGTGAGGCTGTATGGGAAACTGAGTGCTTTTACAATGTATAACAGATTGATTGATGGGAAACCATTCACATGAAAAAGGATTCACATTTAAAAACGTATTTTATGAATGTATTTTGTGTTTATTGACAGTAGAGTATAAGATTAAGAGGAGAAATTGTGAGTCAGGCTGAACTGCATTCTTTTTTTTGTTTTTCCTTTAAAAAATGTTTAAATTAAAATATAGCTAATATACAATATTATATTAATTTCAGGTGTACACCAGTTATATAACATTTATTAATATATACCTGAAGACATGATCACCATGATATGTCTAGTAACCATCTGACACCATACAATGTTATTAGAATATTTTTGACTCTATTCCCTATACCGTACATTACATTACCATGACTTATTTACTTTATACCTAGAAATTGGCACCTCTATTCCCTTTACCTTCCCTTCACTTTTCAAAATTTTTTTCAATTACACATTGAAAGTTACAAAATAGTCACAGGGATGTAAAGTACAGCATAGGGAATAGAGTCAATAATATTTTAATAACTGTATACAGTGCCAGGTGGGTACTAGACTAATTGGAGGAATCAGTTCATAAATTTTATAAATGTTTGACCAATAGGCTGTACATCTGACACTAATATAAAATAATATTGAATGTCAACTGTAATTGAAAAAATTTTTTAAAAGGGGGAACCAGGCTTACAATTCCAGTTCCATCCCTGTACTAGTTTTGAGATTTTAGGCAGTCTCTCTAATCCCCACAATTCTCCCCAATCCTCAGTTTTCTCATCAGTAGAACAGAAATAATTATCATTGATAGAGTACTAACTATGTGTTAAGCACTTTAGGATTACTTTATTTTATCTTTAAAACCACCATGTCAGCACTATTACTTGGCCCATTTTACAATGAAGAGCTAAGGCAGAGACATTGAGTAATATCAGGATTCCAAGCCAGTAACCTGATACCAGTCATGCTCTTCATAACCATTATACTGAACCTATTGTATCAGATGGTTGCAAGGTCATGAATGTAAAGTGGTGATCAGCACAACACCTGGCACCTAATAAATACTCTATAAAGGATGAGTATAAATGATACCTATTTACTTAATATATTACTTTTATGTAACTGATAAGAATTATTGCTAGTAACATTCTACTGTGGTTGCTTTGTAGGTCAAATGAGAGAGTAGACTTGAATTACTTGTAAAGCTAAAATACTAAAGAAATACAAAGGATTATTTTTCTAATAGTATCTCTGAGATATCATGCTGTAGTTCAGAGACAGTAAATAGCATGAGCTTTGAAGTCAGATAATACAGAGTTTGAAATTGGCCTCTGCCACTTAGTAGTACGTGGGTATGTGAATATCAGTTCAAAACACTGGGCCTCATTCCTACCAGGGAAATAATAGTGATGATAATTAGCATAATAATAACAACATATATAGCACAGTGCCATTTGAATGAGTCAGTAAGATAACCTCTAAAAAGAACCTAGTATAATATGGCACAGGATAGCTGTTCAAGTAATGGTACCTATTTGTTACTATTATTATAGTTATAATAACCATTATCATTTTCATTATAACTTAGGTCTCCTGTGAAACAAAAGTAATAACTCTTTAGATTCAAATACATGTTTATTTTTCCTAGAAATTCCTGTGGGTGATAATTATGATTTTCAGTGACTTGTGCCACTACTCTATTTCAATTCCTTGATGTAACTTTTTTTTTTTAACACTGATTGTCTTGATTGTCTTTGCTTCCTCTGTTTTCACCAGCACAGAGAGAAGGCAGGAAACAATAGAATTGCCTGCTTAAAGCAAGATGCCTGCATGAAGGAAAAAAGAAATTATCCCTCCATTTTGACAGATCAAGTAATTTTATCTACCATGGGAGAAACTAAACTGTACTAGCACAAGAATCTTAGTGGGTGTAGGAGTTATAACTGTCATAAATGACATTTTTTATTTTCTTTGAAAAATCCTCCTGATTTATTACATTTACTTAGAAATTGTCACATCTTCTTTTTCTGAGATATTTCCTATGTCCCTTCCAAAAGTCATTCCATCAAGTGAGTGAGGTTGTGGTGTGGTGAGAGCAGACAGATCAGAGCACTAACACTCCAAATGAGCTCTGTTCAGGATAGGCTCATGTTGAAAAGTAATTTGATTTCGTTCTGCCTGCCCACATCCTATTCATAGGAGGTGAGAGGTGGGAGTGGATGAGTAAAACAATGTCTCTTCTATTTAATAAAAATGGAGAGATATCAGCTCCTGTGAAATAACTTCAACATAGCACATATACCATGGCAAAGCACAAAGCCAGGAAAATCCTTGAGACTGACACAGAGCAAATGATTGCTTCATGCCTCAAGGTCTTCGTATGCGTTGTACCTTCTGCTGGAAAACTGTCCCCATCCCCCACCCAACGTAAGTGTTTACTACTTATCTTTCACATTTCAAATACCATCTTTCTAATTCAGCTTTTTCTAATCACTCTCAGTTTAGGTTAGTTGTTCTTTAATAAAGAGCTGCATGCCTCATGGTAACTATCACATAGTATTATAAATGTGTACAGCTGACCCTTGAAGAGCATAGGTTTGAACTATGGGGTGTACTTATAGGCAAATTTTCATGAATTCATTCAGTAATTCATGAAATCCCGGGCTTCTGTGGCTAAAAAGCCTGGATTTGGGGCCATAAAGTTGGGCTTCTTTTTAAGCTCATGTACTCTAGCTGTTTTCCAGAAGAATGAAATAAGCCTAAAATACACTTCTCGTTCTGCCTGTCCTTACTCAATCCAACAACCTGGGGGTCCTTCCAGTCATCCTATAGGTTTTAAGTATTCTATTTACTAAGTATTTTCACAGGTAGTATGAGATTTAATTACCATTCTGCAAACTGAAAAACTGAAGCCAAGAGGTGATAAGCAATTTATTTAGTCTCACAAAATTAGCCACATAGAAGAGTTTACTGAAGTCAATACCAATGTTCTTTGTCCCAGAAAGATCTATGAGGTGGTAACCAAATTTAATGAATACTGCAGTATTACTTTTATATATCTTTAGAAATTATCAAGAGGTCAGCTTTTAAAAACCTTTTGTAGCAGCAAAATCTTTACAAAGACAATGTTATGAGGTGGAACTTTTACTTTTGGCCAAGTGATACAGCAGAGAATAGATCTAACCTCTTGCCTTAAACCACTATAAAACTGAAAAAAACATATGAAATAATGGTTTTTCAGATGTTCAAAAACACACAAGAAAGGAAAGTGATGCCTAAGAAAGAGTAAATAAACAAGGTGACTCTATGATTACCTAGTTTACTAACTAAAGAGAGTTTGGCCAAAGCACAGACAGTGAACAAAGGTAGATCCTAGAGCTCTCCCTCAGTTGAGAAAATGAATTTGGGAGCTTGGAGAAGCCAAAGTTGCTAGAGCTCACAGGATCCTCTCAAATCTTCAGCTGAGTACTGGTGTGTGTGTGTGTGTGTGTGTGTGTGTGTGTGCGCGCGTGCACATGCATTTGCACAAACTACCAAAGGGTAGATAAAGAACTACTGGAAAGTAGTAGCCAGAAAAAGCCCTCAGAGCCCTACAAAGCTGGGAGTAATTCATATTACCAATTGTGATGGTTAATTTTTGCATCGGCTTGGAGGATGTTTTTGGATGAGACTATCATTGAAATTGGTGAATTCTGGGAAAAGCAGATTGCAGACTGCTCTCCATAATTTCTACGTGCTTCATTCCATCAGTTGAAAGTCTGAATAGAACAAAAAGCAGGAAAGGAAGTTGATGTTTGTGAAGCACTACTATATCCCAAGAGTTTTACTTAAATTACCTAATTTATCCCCAACATCCCAATAATATACGTATTATTATCCTATATATAGTTAAAGGTCCCAAGATTAGAAGTATTAGATCTGGGATTTACACCCTGTTCTGTCTGACTTCAAAGTCCAGGGTGAGGCACCATAAAGGAAAATAGCCCCAGAAATCTTTTAGGGCAGGCATGTTTAACCTGTTGCATCTAGGCTGGGAAATCGGGAAGGGTGACGCAATGTGTAAAAAGACAGTAGCTAAGAGTAGATTATAGGTGGGGCCAAGGGACCCCAGCATCAAGGACCGGGTGTGCCGAATTGGGGCTGATGCAAGGTTTTATTTGTGGACAGAATGAGCAAGTGAAACTTGTATGGGGAAGTAAAACTTATTCTTTCCAAGGTGATTATCGTGCCTTATGGCTGTTCCCAAAAGTCCCCATTATGTTCCAGCACGTATTGTGCCTTTACACACCAGCACTTAACCCCAGTGAATGGAGTCATTGTTATTACAAAAACATCCATTAAAGGGGAATGACCAATATCATTCCATCGTATCTCAACCTGAGCTATATGTGGGAAGCAAGGCAGCCAAGGGGCAGGAGATCAACCTCAGAAGGAGTGAGGGTCTATGCCTCACCTTTGTTGAGCCCAAGCTCACTCCTGATGGCCCCTAGGCAACTGTGCCTATCTTTGGTTGTTCCTTCCTTGAGGAATCTTACCCGTCATTGACTAACCAGCCATCTTCTGGGGGTACACATGGTGATGTGAGGTGTGTGAGTGATGGAGGAACAGTACCCCAGAGAGTGAGGGTCAGTTCTGTCTCCAAGATATTCTATACCCCCATGGCCTCCACACTCAGCTCCTGCCTTAGGATGACATAGGGAATGTGTTGGGGGACAGACAGGTCGCCAGCTGGAAGGCAACATAACCTGAGGCCCAGGACGGCTCTGAATGAGAACCAACACAAATTCCTAAAACATTATGAGATTTTTTGGGGTCCTTTTTTTTAGACCATCAGCTATGATTAGTGTTAGTGTATTTTATGTGTGCCCCAAGACCTTCTTCCAATGTGGCCTAGGGAAGCCAAAAGGTTGGAAATAGCTGTTTTATAGGAAGGGAAAAGAATTCAGGTCTTTTTAGGCTGATACCAGATGTTCACATACATCGCCTTCCATGATCACAGTTGGCCCTGTGTATGGTGATATTGAGTCAAAACTTTTCCAAACCTTGTCTCAGTTCTAATTGTATTTTTAACTGAAGGCATCCTCTCTGATTTATATTGTAAACATATATCTCAATACAAATTATAAAGTAATATCAACAGCTATCAGATATAGAGTATTTCTATGAGTAAGTTACTGTGCTGATTATTCCTGGCATATTATCTCATTTTAAAAATGTAATTTTGATATGTTTTAACACTTTTCAGAGGAGCAGTGGGCCTGAGTCAAATGGACAGTTTCCCTGATAAATGAATACCCCATCACCCCAAAGAAGTTTTAGGTTTCACTTATGTATTTATTTATGCTTTTGCTTCCGGCAAATATTCACCGAGGTTTAGCTCAGGTGTTGCTCCTAGATCTGAAGCCAGAAACCCTACTCTTTTAGCTCCTTTTGTACCACAACCTAATAGTTCAAGGTCCTAAGATAGTTGGAATTGTCATTTATTATTTTCTCCACAATTTACTCTCGGTAACTCAGCCCTAGCCTATCATTCACCTGTACCATTTCCATCCATAACCTCCTGCTCCTGGACTTGCTCCTCACTGAGCCCTTTCCAAGTCCTTTCAATCAATACTCAGCAAACATTTCCTTGAGTGCTTACCTTGTCAACTCACAGGAGAAGATATATGAGGGCTGTTGAGAAAGTATCCAGCCATATAATATGAAAACCAGAGGTACTCACTTATGGCTGGATTCTTTTCCAGACAGTCCTCATAACTGGAATGAGGGTATAACAATAAATCAAATATAGTCTCTGCCCTCAAGGAATTTAGTGAAGAAGGAATCACCTTTGACCCTTCTTTTCTCTTTTACCTCATTATTTACTTCTAAACATCACATATGCCATCCACTACATGTTCTATATATTACTCACACCCAAACATTTAATTCTATCCACGTTGCTACTGGCTCAAAACATACTATTTTGCTAAATTCCTCCTCAGATTTCATCTATTTCATTCTTTACACTAAAGTCAGAATGATCTTTCTAAATCTTATAGCTAACCATGCCTTGCCCATAGTTAAATCCATGCAATACCTTTTCAATAAGAGAAGAACAAGTCCAAACTACTCAGTGGAATTTTAAGGCAGAGGCAATTCTACTTCTGAGGACTTCTACTGCTTTATCTTTCACCAGTCTCTCTTCCTCCCCAAACAAACTCTTTTTTTATGTTATTCTTATCAAACTACTTGCATTTTTCTTTTCTTACATAAACCATGCTTTCTTATGCTTCTGAACCTTTGCATAGGCTATTTCCACTGCCTAGAAAGGTACTATTCATTCATAAAACAATTTCTGAACAACCGTTATTTGCTAGGGTATCTGAGAATATGATATGATTTTGATATGATACCTATTACCCTTATGAAGCTTGTCAGTGGTAGTAGCCCACTGGGGAAGGTCCCACATGTCCTCTGCCCTGGTTCTCGCATGTGCTTCACTGTGTCCTGCATATTTTTTATAGAAAGTACCATTCATTCTTTCCCATGGCATTGCTGCCTGTCAACTGGATGAATGAATAAAATTTCCCAGGGGATGTGATTTCTAAGAAGTGATGATTTCTTTTTTAAAGACCACCTTTACCCACCTTGGAGGGCTGTTTAAAAGTTATGGTGTCCTTTGATGCCTTCCTGTAGGACAAAGGAACTCAGAGCTTATCTATGTGTAGATATTCTATTAATATTTAATGACTCTTAGGACAGGAAGGAAATGGAACTACATTCCTTTTTGGACATTTCCAACAAAACCAAAGAAGGAAAATGGCCTCCTCTTAATGAAAGCGGCTGCTCTTGGGAATGTGTGTAAGGGAAGGTTATAGAAACAATATTTGAAGGAATATGGACAAAGCACAATTCATCATTTCTTCCAAGAAAATGATTATCAGGAGAAAGGTAGCTTCAAGGCCAGTTCTGCCCTGCTTCACAAAAGATTCCATTTAAATTTCAAGAAAAGATAAGAAAGAATACCCTACAAGGGGGCTATTTTATACAAGGCCTTCCCTGCCTTTCCCAGATAGAGCCTGACCCTTCTTACTTCTAATGACATTATTGCTCTCCTTGCCTTTCTCTTAGACCATCCAGGAACAGAAACATCTCCCCTAAATCACACTCTCAACAAACCCCCCACAACCCAGAAAAGCTAACTTTCTAATACATAAAGTCTAACATTCTCTCCTTTCATACAAATGAACAAGAAAAAGAAACAAACACTCAGACACAGACAACAAGTTAATGGTTACTAGAGAGGATAAGAGAGGGAAGAAGACAGTAGAAGAGGGCAAGGGGGGGGGGGGACCAAATACATGGTGATGGAAGGAGAACTGACTCTGGGTGGTGAACAGATAATGTCAACACTATGTTGACTTGGTTTCCCATTGCATTAAATATAAAATCCAAACTCCTTATGGAAGAATGATTAGTTTGGACAGCTGAAAAATCATAATTGTTATGGGCTGAATATTTGTGTGCCCCCCACCCAAATTCATATATTGAAATTCTAATCCCAAAATGTGATGGTATTAGCAGTGGAACCTTTGAGAGGAGATTTAGAATGGAATGGAATAGAATAGAATGGAATGGAATGGAATAGAATAAGTATTTTTGTAAAAGAGTTTTCCACAAAGCTCCCTAGTCCCCTTCTACCATGTGAGGATATAATGAGAAGTTTATAACCCAGAAAAGGGCCCTCACTAGAACCTGACCATGCTGACACCCTGATCTTAGACATTTAATCTCCAAACCTATGAGAAATAAATTATTATAAGCTACCCAATCTGGGGTATTTTGCTATAGCAGTCTAAAAGAACCAAGAAAGTAACCTAAGATTAAGAACAGGTTACATAATTTGTGGGGACCAATGCAAAACAAAAATGTGAGGCCTCTGTCCAAAATTTACAGTAGATTTTCAGTTAACTAGCACCCATCAGGATTGGTGGATACTGGATAAATGTAAGTAGACTCTCTGTTAACTGGAATTCAAGCAGCAGGCACTCTTAAGCAAACAGCAAAATCTCAAGCAACCAGCAAAAAAATGTTGCCAGTTGCTTGAGGGTGCTGGTTGCTTGAGCTCCAGGTAATGGACAGTCTACTGTATTAAGAATTTTAAGAGAATATTTTTAAAAAGTGCAGGGCCCTTCTGAGTGTGAGGTTGCACAAGTCATACACTCATAAAAAATTAGGATTCCATCCATTACTTAGACCTTTAAAAGAGGGCATGTTGCAGGGTGGTACATTGGAAAGAAAACAGAATTTGATGTTTAGCAGTCTAGGGTGAAACTACCAGTTTGGTCATTTGTGTGACTTTTGTAAAACCACTTAATTGTTTCATACTAAATGTCTTCATCTAAAAAATACAAAATTGTAGAGAGTCTACTCTTAAGAACTATTGTGAATGTCAAATGAAATACTATTCGTGAAAGAGTACAGTTCAAATGTTACCTAAATGAGCCTCTTAATAAGTAAACAAATACTGCGAAGTAATGAGAGATCTTTGTGTTTTGTTTTTTATGTTTTCACCTCTCAAAAAAGAAAAGAAGATAAAAGAAAAGAAAAAAATTAATCAGGCCTTTGTATTCTCTTGCTTCAAGAGCCATATAGACCAATAAACAGAAGCTGCTTAAAGACAACTTCGTGACTTAGCTATTATGATTATTTAACACTGTTGAGGAGATATACTAGTAATAGTACCTAAGAAGAAAGGCCACTGCCTTGAAGTGGGGAACAATGGAAAGGCAATCCTGGTAGGGAGGGAGAAGTAGGTTTCTCTCCTTTGTCAGTTTGGGTCATTTGACAAGAAGAAACCAAGATAGCATTAGATTTGCTAGAGTTTACAGGTTTGTACTTCTCCACCAACAGCTTTCTCACCTTTAAAGGCTCAGTTCAAATATACCACTGCCTCCATGATGACTTCCCTGATCTTCCATGATTCCCTATTTTAAAATTCCTTCTTCTGGGATCCTAGCATACTTTGTTTGTAGAGCTGTTGTATTTGCATACTTGTCTCACCAATTGGACAGATGCTTTCTCAATAGCAGGATTTATGTCTTATTTGATGGAGTACAGAGCTGCTTGGCACAGAGCCAAAATTCGTGCTTCTCTTTTGCTGTATGGCTTGGCATAACATAGCTGCATCTCTTCTTCAACATCATATATTCATTAATAAAACAAATTAAAGTTCCCCTAGAGACTGAAATACTCAATATTCTCCCATAAGAGTATCCAGATTAACCCACATGAATACTCTACCAGGCATTGAGAAGTGGTTGACATTTGTTTTTACTTATACTTGGCATTCTAACTGGTACAACAGGGTAGTAGTAAAACAAACAAGAATCAAAACAAGATAAGGAAAGGAAGTCAATTCTATTTGTTTTTATTTTGTAAATATTTGAGTCCATGCATCTCATTATTTACCAAATGCACATTAGAAGTAGAGCAATACACCAGGAATGCAGGAACAGTTTGATATATGAAAATCAATCAATGTAATAGAAGGGCTGTTCAGAAAGTATCCAGCCATGTAATATGAAAAATAGAAGCATTTATGACTGAACTTTTTCTAGACAGCCCGTATACACCATATTGTTAGAATAAAGGACAAAAACTACATGATTGCTTCAGTTGATGCAGAAAAAGTATTAGAAAAAATGTAATACCATTTCATGATAAAAAACACTCAACAAACTATTAATAGAAGAAAATCACCTCACCATAATAAAGGGCATATATGAAAATTCCACAGTTTGTATTATAGTGAATGGTGAAAAACTGAAATTCGATTTATGATCCAGAATAAGGCAAGAAACTCACTTCACTATTATTCAACATAGTATTAGAAGTCCTATCAAGAGCAATTATTCAAGAAAAAAAATAATAAATTTTTTCATTTATTTACCCAAACTGAAAAGGAAGAAATAAAACTATTCTGTTTGCAGACTGATTTTATACTTAGGAAACCCTAAAGAGTACACACACACACACACATCTGTTAGAACTAATAAACAAATACAGTGAAGTTGCACAATACAAAATAAGCATACAAAATTCATTTGGATTTCCATAAACTAACAACAAACTCTCTGACAAAAAAATTAAGAAAATAATTCCAATTTATAATTTAATGGAAAAGAATAAAATATTAGGAATAAACTTAAGGAAGAAAGTGAAAGGTTTATACACTAAAAACTGCGTAATATTGATGAAATAAATTAAAAAAGACACAAATAAGTGGGAAGACACCCCATGTGCATGGATTGGAAGACCTAATACTGTTAAAATGTCCATACTACCCAAAATGATTTACAGATTCAATGTAATCCCTATAAAAATCCGAATGGCCCTTATTTTTAAAAAATATCCCAAGATTTATATTTAATCTCAAAGGACACTGAAAAGACAAAACAATCTTGAGAAAGATAAACAAAGCTGGAAGTCTCATACTTCTTGACTGTAAAACATAATACAAAGCTACAGTAATCAAAGCAGAATGAATAATATAGTACTGATATAAATACAGACAGACCAATGTAACAGAATAGGGAGCCTTAATGTATGTTTATATGTTATGTATATGGTAAAATGATATTTGACAAGGGTGCCAAGACTGCGTAACAAAGAAAAGATAATGTCTTCAATAAACTGTGTTGGGAAAACTGGATACTAACACGCAAAAAAAAAAAAAAATGAAGCTGGATCATTATCTTACATGGTACACAAAAATTAGCTCAAAATGGATACCTAAAACTATAAAATTCCTAGAAGAAAACATAGGGGAAAAGTTTCATGACATTGTAATTGGCAATTATTTCTTGGATATGACATCAAAAGCATAGGCAACAAAAGCTAAAGTAAACAAATGAGACTACATCAAACTTAAAAACTTCTACACAGCAAAGGAAACACTCAACAAAGTGAAAAGGCAACCCAAGGAATAAAAGAATATATCTGCAAACCATATATATATATATATATGGTTTATATATGGAATATATATGGAATATATATGGAATATATGCATATAATGTACACCTACAATTAAATCACAAAATGATCCAATTTAAAAATGAGCAAAGGACCTGAATAAACATTTCTCCAAAGAAGATATACAAATGGCCAGCAAGCATATTAAAAGTTCTCAACTTCAATAATCATCAGGGAAATGGAAATCAAAACCACATTGAGATGCAAAGAAAAACCATACCCATTAGAATGGCCACTTAAAAAAAACCTCAAAAAATAACTAGTATTGCTAAGTATGTTGAGAAACTGGAATCCTTGTGCACTGTTGATGGAAATATACACTGGTGCAGCCACTATGGAAAACATTTTGGAGGTTCCTCAAAAAGTTAAAAATAGAGTTACCATATGATCCAGCAATATCAATTCTGAGTATATATCCAATAGAATTGAGAACAAGAATTTGTAAAGGTATTTGCATACACATGTTCAGTGTAGCATTACTCTCAATAACCAAGAAGTGGAAGCAACCTAAATAAATATCTATTGACAAATGAATGGATAGAGAAAAAACATTCAGTCTTAAAAATGAAAGGAATCCTGTCATATGCTACAAATGGATGAACCTTGAGGACATTATGCTAAATGAAATAAGCCAGTTACAGAAAGACAAATACTGCATATTTCTATTTATATGATGTATCTAAAAATAGTCAAATTCTTAGAAACAGTAAGTACAGTTCATTCTCAGGGGCTGGAGGATGAGGGAAAGGGAAGTTGTTATTCAATGGGTATAAAGTTTCAGTTTTGCAAAATGAAACAGTTATTGAGATCTGTTGCACAAAACTGTGCATATAATTAAAACCACTGTACTGTATAGTGAAAAATGGTTAACGGTAACTTTTACTTATGTGATTTTTATCACAAAAAAAGACATTAAGTAATGCAGATGTATTGAATGAATAACTAAAATCTTTTTCATACGGAGAAGTTCCAAACTCTCAAAGATCTATCAAAGAGGGTTCCTATTATTTATTCCAAACTATGTGCCTATATAAAGTATTTTTAAATGAAATAAAATAAATGCATTAAAACTATTTAATGAGAATTTTCATGGTTAGCTTCTTTATTGCTTTTTGATGTAGATTTATTTTAATTATTGGTTACAATATTAAAGGAGGTTATATATTAAAGAGATACATCAACATTTGAAGGAGTCCTTAATAAAACTTCTTTATATCCTTTGCACAATTTTCTAAATGAAATTATTTTTAGCTTTAATAAGAAAGAAACTAAGAGTAGAGAGGACATAAATATTGCAGAAAATCTTAGTTTGAAAATTACTTTCTTTTTGTCATCATAACTCACAACAGGGCATCTGAAATTTTTGATATTCTGTGACCTAAACTTCAAGAACAATATGCTAACCCAAAGGGGGAATAACCTCTACTTAGGCAAAAGTAAGAGTCCAATCTTCGCATTTATGGTTACAAAACATCACCTCTGCTACACACCTGCCAGGTATCTAAAGCATCTACCTATTTACTAAATTTGCAAAAAAAAAATCTGTCAAAAATGTAATAGCCCCAATGTGGTAAACTCATTTTTTTTTCATGTAGGCACTGTAAATTTGTACAATCCCTTTTGAGATTAATATAGAAATATATAAGAGCAATAATGATATTCATACCCTTTAACTCGTGATTTTCAACTATTTCCCATATTATTTCTTAAATAATAAAGCAGAAGATAAAAACACTAGAGAACCCTAAATGTTAGAATATGTTCAATAGCTACATTAGTTTAAAAAATCAATGTATAACAAAGAGGATGAGGTAAATTATGGTAGAAATATGCAACTGAATAGTCTTTGACTATTCAAATTATAATTGCAAAGAGTATGCATGGAATGACATATGGGCTGACACTGGAAGATTATAATATGTTCTAATGTTAACTAATAAAAAGCAATATGTAATCTTGCATTTCTATTACTGCAGCCATTCAAAATGTATACACATAAGAAAATGCGGTAAACAAAATGTAAAAAAAAAAATAAAGCACATAAATCTGTGTTCACTTGATAATAATTCAGAAGATCATCTTTTCAGGCTTTGGCCAGTAACTTCAAATATTAAATTTTCTATTAGCTCAGGTTGAAAGTTTGACAAAACAATTATTTCTGAGTTGGAACAGAGGGTTAATTAGCTCTATTGTGCCTGACTTTGGAATTGTATAGGGAGTTTCAAATTGGCTCCATATTCTCTCTAGCTAGTTAATTCATGTCAAAGCTGTGAGACCCTGGGTAAGGTTGTTAATCTCTTTTAATTTCAAGTTTTCTCAGCTATAAAATGAAGGTAATAATACTTACCTCATGAGACTTAAATAACACATGTCATTGCATCTAATATAGTGGATACTACATAGAAGGGTCTCAATAAATGTTAGATGAGTAAATGAATTAAATTTCAAAAATCAATGGAAAAATGAATGAATGAATAAGCTAATAAACAAATGAATGAGAAAGGAATCAGTTTTTGAGTTACAGGTCCGGCATATATTAGCTGTGTGATCTTGGGCAAATAACTACACTTTTCTGAGCCTTAGTTTTCTTATCTATAAATTGAAGGGATCAAAGAGAAGAATCTTTAAGGTCCCTTTTAACTCCAAATTCTACAATTTATACATGGATGACAAGTGTGATATTGGCATCTCATGTGCAGAAAGGAATATATGTGCTGTTATCTTTTTTAGTATAGCTGATAAGATAACCCTCGTGTTCTTTTGAAAAGCTCTCAATACTCATTTCCTTTATGCATCGCTTTTAATGAAGTAGCCCAACCTATTCTATTAAAGTTTTGACTATTTTACAGTTAATGTTAGACGACTTTCAAAAAACATAGACTAGAGGAACAATCAGTCTGTCAGCTTATAGACTCCTTTCATCCTACCTTTTCACCATGTGTGATTCCATTCAGATTTTAAGTATTGAACTAATAGATACCTAGAAAGAAAAAGGTTGGTGTATGCTGACAAAGATGTGGTGGATGATGTCAAAACATTCAAAATTCAGTAATCCTTACTATTCAATCTCCATCAATCTCTTAGTTTTTGCTATTATCTGTTTCTATATGTTTTCAAAGCACTGATCCTACCGATGTATCTGAACTCTCTTCTGATATTAATGTATTTATAATGCATGACAGATGTTTGTACCCATTATTAACTTGATCATATACAACTTTTAAAATCTTTAATGCTTTCTATCAAGGCTCTAACAAATAAGAATTTCTATACTTAAAATTTTAACTGTCATTACTATGAGAGGCTAGGTGGCGTTATAAAAAGAGCACAAATTTTGGAACCAGACATCTAAATCTTGGTTCTGGCTCTCCGCCAGTGTAACCTTGGTCACGTTACTGAGAGTCAATTCATTTGTAACATGGATACAATAAGATGCCTGACATACAGTGTTGCTGTAAAGATTAAACAAGAAAAGGCAAGTAAATTACATAGGGCAGTTCTTGACATCGTCAGGTGCTCAATTAATGTTCACCAGTGAGTTGGTTAGATTTCTTTCTATTACTGTAGTATATCATCTTATGGCTTTTCCTAAAATAATTCTAGTAATTCTAATAACAAACACATATTTATATAACACAGCAGTCAGCAACCTTTTCCATAAAGAGCTAGATAATAAATATTTTAGACTTGTGGGCCACAGTTTCTGTTGCAACTATTCAACTCAGACAAAGTTGCATGAAAACAAAGACCTAACACAAAAATGAATAAGCATGGCTATGGTACAATAAAACTTTATTTACAAAAACAGACATCCAGACCATAGACCAGAGTTTGCTCACCTTTGCTATAGCACTTTATAATCCATATTATTTATGTTATCTTAGTTTATCTTCTCAAAAACTTAGAGAAAGACAGGTTGACTATTCCTTTTTTTGTGTGTCTCTAAACAGAAAAATATTTTTTATCTTTAAACATTGGTTAATAAAACTTATATACATGCCAGGTGTACAATTCTACAGTACATCATCTATAGGTTAAATTATGTGCTCACTATCCAGAGTCAGTTCTCTTTCCATCACCTTATATTTGATCCCCCCGCCCTCCTCTCTCACTCCTTCCCCCCTTACCCTAGGTAACCACTAAACTATTGACTGCGTCCATGAGTTTTTGTTTCTTTGTTGCTTTCAGTTTTATATTCCACATATGAATGAGGTCATATAGTACTTGTTTTTTTCTGTCTGGCTTATTTTGCTTAGCATGATGTTCTCAAGGTCCATCCATGTTGTCACAAATGGCATTATTTCATCTTTTCTTACAGTGGAGTAATATTCCATTGTGTATATGTACCACAGCTTCTTTACCCAGTCATCTATCAAAGGACACTTTGGCTGTTTCCATGAGTAGGTTACCATAAATGGAGCTGCGATAAACATTGGGGTACATAAATCTTTGCAGACTAAGGTTTTCAAGTTTGGGGGATAGATACCCAGAAGGGGAATTGCCAGGTCAAATGGTAGCTCCATTCCCAATTTTCTGAGGAACCTCCACACCATCTTCCATAGCAGTTGTACCAATTCGCATTCCCACCAGCAGTGTACCAGAGTTCCTTTTTCTCCACATCCTCTTATTCCTTGTCTTGTAGATAACAGCCATTCTAACAGGTGTGAGTGAGGTGGTATTTCATTGTGGTTTTAATTTGCATTTCCCTAATACCTAATGAAGTTGAGCATTTTTTCATATATCTGTTGGCCATTTGTAAGTGTGCATGGAAGAAGTGTCTGTTCAGGTCCTCTGTCCACTTTTTAATTGGATTGTTTGTTTGGGCTGTTGAGTCAAATGAGTTCATTATTTTATATTTAATATTTTAGATATTAGCCCCTTGTCAGAGGTGTTGTTTGCAAATGTTTTCTCCTATTTGGTTGGTTGTCTCTTTGTTTTGTGACTGGTTTGTTCTGCTGTGCAGAAGCTTTTTAGTTTGATGTAGTCCCATTCATTTATTTTTGCTTTTACTTCCCTTGCCTTTGAGGTCAGGTTCATGAAGTCCTGCCTGAACCCAAGGTCTGTAAGTTTAGTACCCATGTTTTTTTGTATACAGTTTATTGTTGCAGGTCTTATGTGGAGGTCTTTCATCCATTTGGAGTTAATTTTGGTATATGGTGACAGTTCGCAGTTCAGATTCATTTTTTTGCATATGTTTTTCCAGTTTTCCCAGCACCAGCAACTGAAGAGGCTTTCTTTTCCCCATTGTATATTGTTTGCTCCTTTGTCAAAAATTATTTATCCATATATTTGTGGTTTATTTCTGGGATTTTTATTCTCTTCCACTTGTCTGTGTGTCTGTTTTTCTGCCAATACCAAGCTGTTTTGATTAGTGATGCTTTGTATACAGATTGAAATTGGGGAGCATGAAGCCTACAGCCTCATTCTTTTTATGTAGCATTGTTTTGGCTATTTGGAGTCTTGTGGTTCCATACAAATTTGATAATTTTTTTGATCTGTTTCTTGAAAGAATGTCTGTGGGATTTTGCTGGAAATTGTATTAAATTTGTATAATGTGGCCATTTTCACAATGTTGAGTATTCCAATCCATGAAGACAGAATATCTTTCCATTTCTTTGTGTCCTCTTAAATTTCTTTTAATAGTGTTTTATAGTTTTCAGTGTATAACTCCGTTACATTCTTTGTTAAGTGAATTGCCAGGTATTTTATTCTTTTTGTTGCAATTGAACAAGGTATTGATTTTCTCATTTGTTTTTCTGAAGTTTCATTGTTGGTATATAGAAATGCAATTGATTTTTGTACATTGATTTTGTATCCTGCAACTTTACAGTATTTGTTTATTGCTTTTAACAGTTTTCTGGTGGAGTCTGTGGAATTTTTTATATAAAGGATCACGTCATCTGCAAATAGTAACAGTTTGACTTCTTCTCTCCCAATTTAGATACTTTTTATTCCTTTCTTTTGCCTGATTGCTCTGACTAGAACTTGAGTGCTATACTGAAGAGCAGTTGTGACAGGGGGACATCCCTGTCTTGTTCCTGACTTTAGGAGAATAGACTTCAGCTTTTCCCCATTTACTATGATATTAGCTGAGGGTTTGTCATATATGGCCTTTATTATGTTGAGGTATTTTCCTTCTATACTCATTTTATTCAGTGTTTTGATCACAAACGGATGTTGTATCTTGTTAAATGCTTTTTCTGCATCAATTGATGTAATTATATGGTTTTATCTTTTACTTTGCTTATGTGGTGTATCACATTGATTGATTTGCACATGTTGAACCATTTTTGTGCTCCTGGGATGAATCCCACTTGATCCCGGTATATAATCTTTTTAATGCATTGTTGTATTCTATTTGGTAATATTTTGTTTAGGATTTTTGCATCAGTGTTTATCAGTGATACTGATGCACAGTTTTCTTTTTTTGTGTTATCCCTAGCAGGTTGTGGTATTAGGTTAATGTTGGCCTTGTAGCATGAGTTGGGAAGTATTACTCATCTTCAATTTTCTGGGAGAGTGTGAGGAGGCATTAATAATTCTTCTTTGAATGACTGATAAAACTCACTGGTGAGATCATCTGGTCCAGGGCTTTTGCCTTTGGGGAGGTTTGGGATGATGTTTCAATTTCTTTACTATTGATTTGTATATTTAGATTATTCAGTTCTTCTTGGTTCAGTCTAGGTAGACTATATGTTTCTAGAAACTTGTCCATTTTTTGTAGGTTGTTAAATTTGGTGGCATAAAGTCCTTCATAATATTTTTTCATGGTCCTTTGTATTTCTGTGGTATCAGTTGTAATTTCTCCCCTTTCATTTCTAATTTTGGTTATTTGTGTCTTTTCTCTTTGTTCTTTGGTGAGCACAGCCAGGGGTTTGTCAATTTTATTGATTTTTTTTCAAAGAACCAGCTCTTTGTTGCATTAATTTTTTCAATTGTCTTTCTCTTCTCAATTTCATTTAGTTCTGCTCTGCTCTAACTTTTATTATTCTTTTCCTTCTGCTGACTTGGGTTTGTTTTGGTTTTTTTTTGTTTGTTTGTTTGTTTGTTTTTTTTGCTCTCCTTTTTCTAGTTCTTTAAAATGAGATGTTAGGATGTTTACTTGTAATTTTTCTTGTTTCTTGAAATAGGCCTGCAATGATATAAATTTCCTTCTTATTACTGTTTTCACTGTGTCCCAATAATTTTGATATGTTGTGTTTTCATTGTCATTAATTTCTATGCATTTTAATCTCTTCTTTTATGGTCTTCTTTGATCCAGTCATTTTTTAAATAATGTGTTGTTTAATCTCTGTGTATATGTGATTTTTTCTGCTTTCTTTTTGCAGTTGATCTCCAATTTCAAAGCTTTGTGGTCTAAGAATACACTTTGTATGGTTTTAATCTTCTTAAATTTGCCGAGGCTAGTTTTGTGTCCTGGCATATGGTCTATCCTTGAGAATGTTTCATGTGCACTAGAAGAGAATGTATATTCTTGTGTTGTAGGATGAAGTGTCCAGTAAATGTCAATTATGTCTAATTGCTGCAATGTAGCATTTAAAGCTGATATTTCCTTATTTGTTTTCTGTTTGCATAATCTGTTCATGCCTGTTAAGGGGGTGTTTTGTCCCCTACTATAATTGTGTTTTTGTCAGTTTCTCATTGTAGTAGTTGCTTTGTAAATTTTGGTGATTCTTATTGGTAGCATATATATTGAGTGTTGTATGTTTTTGTTGTTGTATTATCCCTTTTATCATTATGAAATGTCCATCTTTGTCTCTTGTTACCTTTTCTATCCTGAAGTCTGTTTTGTCATATACCAGTATGGCAATTCCTGCTTTGCTCTGGATGCTATTTGCTTGGAGTATTATTTTCCACCATTCTACTCTGAGTCTGTGTTGTTTTTTTTTTTTTTTTTTAATTTATTTTTTTTTAATCCAGTCTGCTACTCTGTGCCTTTTTATTGGTGAGTCCAGCCCATTTACATTTAGGGTGATGATCGATATATGAGGATTTCCTATGGCCATTACTTCCTCCCTTTTTTATTTCTTTTTTTGTTGTCCCACCTCTTCCCCATTTATTTTGATTTTTTGTTTCAGGTCAAATCATCTCCTTCAGTATTTCTTAAAATGCCAGCCTTGTGCTGGAGAATTCCCTCAGCTTCTGTATGTCTGAAAAGGTCTTTATTCCTCCTTCATATCTAAAGAATAATTTTGTGGATAATTTATTCTTGGCTGATAGTTTCTCTTCTTTAATACTTTGAATATTAGATTCCATTCCCTCCTGGCTTGTACATTTTCTCCTAAGAAGCCTGATTATAGTCTGTTGGGTTTTTCTTTAAAGGTTATAGTTTTTTTCCCCTGGCTGCCTTAAGAATTATCTTTGTCTTTGAGTTTTGACATTTTCAGTATAATATGCCTTGGAGAAGATCTGCTAGAGTCCAGGTAGCTAGGGGTGCTGTTTCCTTCTTGAATTTGGGGTTTTAGATCTTTTCATAGGTTTGAGTAAGATTTCTGTAGAATATTGTTCTGCCCCTACGGGTATCCCTATTATTCTAATGTTGTTCTTTCTATGGAGTCAGATAGTTCTTGCAGAGTTCTTTCTTCTTCTTCTTTCTTCTTCTTCTTCTTCTTCTTCTTCTTCTTCTTCTTTCGTCTTCCTCTTCCTCTTCTTCTTCTTCTTCTTCTTCTTTTTTTTTTTTTTTTTTTTTGGCTCTCAAATCTCTCTCTTCTTCCTTCTGTGATGTTTCCATGTTCCAGTCTTCAATATCACTAATTCTTATTTCCATCTGGTCAGCCCTGTTTCCTATGGTAGTCACTTCACTTCTCAATTCTCTTATCACATTGTTTATCTCTAGAATTTCTACTTGATTCTTTTTCATAGTTTCAATTTCTTTGTTAAAATAGTCCTTTTATTCACAGACTTCCTATATGAGGTCATTTATCTTCATCTGAGTACTCTCACAACATTCTTTAAGCTCTTTGAGTGTCTTAAGAACTGAAGTCTTGAATTCTATGTTACTTAGCTCATATATTTCCAACTCTATAAATTCCTTTTCTGGAGATTTTTCATTTTCTTCTTGAATGTCTCTGAATTTGCATCCTAAAGTACTCATTGTATTTATGTTTTTCTTGTCCTGGGCACGAGGACTTCTTCCTTAGCAGATATGAAGAGTTCTTTCTTTCACTTCCCAATTGGTGTCACTATAGTGTCCCACAATATTTTCTTTTGGTTATTCTGTATTCTGCTTCTGAGAACTTTCCTACAAGGTGGGCTTCTGTTCGTTGACCCACTTGCCTTGGTCTCAATGTGCCTCCTTCTTTGGGAAAATGTGGTGGGCGGCGGTGTGCTATGCCTCTGAGATCAGTGCAGGGAAAAGCTGCTATGCCTGTTTTTTGCAGTTTCCCTGAGCCCTCCTGCCAGTTTCCACAGGGGTGGGGATTGTTGGAAAGGGTACAGGTTTGTTTGCTCATGGGTAATGGCAGTTAGCCTTTTTCACCCATGTTTCATCACCAGTGATAACATGGCCCAAAACACTGTCTTGCCCTTACAAAATGCCTTAGCAAACTTCAACTCTCCTTTGTTTTTATTTATCAGTAAGCTCCTTCAGGACCATTTTTGCACACACCTTTCTTATGCCAATATTTTCAGCAAAGATTTTCCTACTTTTCTACTGATGTTTACTTGGTTTGCTATCCTTCTCACAGTTAGTTGACAATTTTGACACACAATTAGACAAATTTTTGCAATGTTTTTGTCAGTTCTGCTCATTACAGGCTGCCATGACTTCTCTTTATTAGTGACTCATTTTTCCCCCCAGAAAAATGCTTAATCCATTTGTACACTGCTGTTTTCTTCATGGCATTATCCCTATGAACTTGGACTAACATGTCCCTGATTTCACTTCCACTCTTCCAAGTTGAATAAGAAATTCAGTATTTGTTTATTGCTCTAACTGAAGTTCCTAAATTCTCCCAACAGCACACAAAAACACACAATAACATTAATAAATACCACTCAGCAAGATACCGCCACACATCAACACGAACACAGCTATGAGACACAAATATACCAAAGTTATGACACCTTACAGAGTTGTTTGTACAGTGCTGCCCAGCGTAAGCACACAGTGGCAAGTTTGCGAAGTTAACTGTCAGAACTCATATATCTTTATTTAATGAAGAGATGACTTGGAAGGAGTTAGGTTTTGAAACAAGGTATAAACTACAATGGACTTTGTTGAAGGCCTAACTTGGAGGCATGCATCAAGGAACACTTGCAGGGAGAGATTTGTAGTGCTGTTAGCTTCTTTCTTCAGCTAAAAATGGTGAGAGAAGTGATCATCACAGACTTGCTAACCCAAGAGGGACTTAGAGATTTACCTGCCATCTTTTTTGTGATGTGCGAGGGGTTAGAGGCTCAGAAAGAAATCATTTGACTGAAGGCAAACAGTCTCCAAACGCCTTTGCTCTTCTATCACCTTACTGACTCATGTAAGACCCACCACAATCCTACAAACTAAACTCACTTTTTCTCATGTTACAGATGAGGAAGCTAATTCAGCTGATAAACCGTAGAGCCAGAATTCAAATTTTGGTTCCTTGATTTTCTAGTAAAAATTACTGCCTATCCTCTTCAGCTTGTCTCATGCCTGAACTAAGCTGGTTTCCTGACACTAGTTATTACAAATATTGCTTAGGGCTCAGTAAAACATTTAAACTTAGGCTCATTTATAAATGTCACTACAAACCTCCTGACCTGAGAGGAAATCTGAGCTCCTGGACACAGAACTGACAAACGGTGAGGGAAAAGGAGAAACTCTGTGGCTCATGCCCTTGGAAAACACTTTTAAGGTTTCATATGACCAGGAAATAAGATTAGCTACTACAACAGAAGTCAAGCCTTAAATTTCTGGGTAAAAATGAATTATGTATTTTTTTAATACTTCACTAGCTTGACTTACATAAAAGTATAATCCAATTGAGGATTCTCATAATTGTAGAACTCCCAAGTGCAGGCAGTAGGCTGAGCAAGGAGAAAGATGGTCATTCCCTGAATAACCAACAAAACTCCATGCCTGGATTCTGTTTCTATGGATCCAATTAAATATATTTTGAGTCCTGCTCTCTGGTAAATCTAATTCATGTCCAAATAGTTTGTGGAAAAAAACAATTCGATGGATGATTCTACAGATGGAAGTGGTCAAAGTCACAGAGCAGTGACTGTCACCATGGACAGTTATATTCAAGCAGCAAAAACAATTCCATTACTATTTAACCTTGTAATTCTCAGAAAGACATTGAGGTCCCAGAGGATCTGTCCAACATGCAGTTAAATCTATAAAATATTCCTTAATTATCCTTAGCTTCACTCTTCTCTTATAGGGGGAAATGAAGGCTTCCACTGGCCCTGTGTTTTTGGCACTAGAGGATGAACAACTATAGTAAGAATAGCATTTTATTTGCAATATACCCTAAAATTGGTGGATTATAATTCCGCTGGAAAACCTCATTAATAATGAAGGATACATACTCAAACATCTCTAAGAAAGAAACTACATATATTACATATTATATTTTGCCAAAGCCTGTGCTAGATGCTTTACATGCTTTCATTACTTCTCACAACTCTGGAATAGGTATAACCTTCCCTTTCTTATAGGTAAGGAAAATGAAGCTTAGAAAGACCTCAAAACCTGCCCAAGATATATAACCAAGGAAGCAGCAGAGCTAGGATTAGAACTCCAAAGCCTGTATCTTTTCTACCATAGCCTCTAAGCCTATTCCAGACCCGAAATTCTATTATTCTATAATACTGTCTTTTCTATTGTACCTTTTGGTCTGCTAGTAACTACCTTACCTTGACAGCTTACTGCCTATGACAGTGACTCTGACCCTTCATTTATTCCATAGGCATATGATAGATCCTTTACTTGATCATTGGAAATACAGTCTCTGCTGGTAAGGAGCTCATAGAGAATGGAAAAGAGGGAGGCATGAAGATGCATCAGAGATGTAGAATATTTCCATCATTATAAAAAGTCCTACTGAACAGTAGTGCCATAGATATTTGGCTTTGGGATAGCTAGTTGGACATCCCTTCCTCCGGAGCAAATAACCCCGGAACTGTTCAAATGGCAGCTATGCAGTTAAGCGGGGAACTATGTTTCTCAGAATGACTTTTCCTGTACGGTGATGGGTTAACATTGGTCAAAAGAGGAACTTGAACATGATTTGAAAGGTGAAAAGAAAGCAGCAGTCATGAGTCTCTGCAGATCCTTGCTTAATCAGACATTAGGCACAGAGGTACCTTGTGGGTTCCAGGTTGTCCTTCCTCTTCCCAGTTCTGATTTCAGTTCTTTTCCCTTACTTTTGGTTCTGCTAATTGGGGAACCACCAGATGTTTGGCAGCAGACCCACAGAATCAGTAGCTACACAGAGGCAACAAATTTCCATGGATCTCTCACAATCACCCATTGTGCTATATCACTCTGTTGTCTTGCTTCTTAGATTGACAAGATGGTGATCCTTCTCTAATCCTCCATCTCTCTGATGGCCACTTCCTCAAATCCTGCCACGGTTATATAATGTCTAATTCCTTTAATGAAATCCCATGTGCCTTCAAATTCATGATGATTATGCTCCTATCACAGTACCCTAGCTGCCACAGTAGCCATTCCACGAAATAATAGCAAAGGACCTATTGGCAAAAGCTCTGTTCTCAGTCAGAAAGCCTCAAAAGTATGGTATTGCTGGAAGAATACAGTCTTAGGTGTCAGTTGGACAAGGATTCAAACCTGGCATTGCCACTTTCTAGATCTTTGCAACCTTGAGCAGATTATTTTATGTTTTCTCATCTCCATAAGAAAGATAATACTTTCATCTCAGAGAGTCAATGAGAGTGTAAAACAATAAAATGTATGGCAAATACCTAACACAGTCTGTGGTCAAGTAAATGAATCAACAGTAATGCTTACTTCTTTGCCCTACTAAGTTTTAGTCCCGAACCCCTCATCTCTTAGGCATATGCAGAACAAATGACTTCAAACTTCATAGACACAGGTTTCTTCTTAGAGTCTATGATAGTTTCTGGAGTGATATGTGCCTCAGGCTCCTGAGTAAAAATATAATACATAGATAGTAAACAGTAATCCAGTTAATCTAATCTCAAAGTCTGGATCTTTTTCAAGGATTGGGCTTTCAGCAAGCTCTAGAAGTGGCTTTCTGCCCCTCTCGAATAGGGGAAATTCATTCAGTTGTTGAAATTCATTTCTTGTCCCAAAAATTTGTATGCCATTTTTCAAGGATTCTTAATATTTCCATTGAATTAAAGTTACCTAACTCTAGCAGGTAACTTTGGAGGAGACAAATTGCTGGTCTGAGTCAGAGCTCTAGTGCCTTAAATGTTTTTTCTGGTAGGAGCAGTCACTAAATAGCTGAATTACTAATGTTCATGAGGCTCAGGCCAGGAAAGGGCAAAAGAGTTAAAGACTCCACATACTAGCTTTACCACCATGCCAACTTTGCATTTCAATTAATATGTAGTTGCCAATTATCTATGCACAATACATATACACACAGAGAAAACACATGAAGAAAATTCACAAGCATGTTAATATTGGTTCTCTCTGGGTAAGAGAATGATGAGTGATTTACCATTCTTTGTTTTCTTTGGAAGTCTCCATGTCTTTCATAAGGATATATTATTAACAATTATATATTTAGAGTAAAATATATTTTTTCTTGGGTTTAAAATAATTAGTACAACAAAATTAAAAGTTCATTTTTTTAGGAATTAGAAATCAAAATATTGGGTTGAAATTCTAGCTCTGTCCCATACTAGCTGTGTGACTTCAGACAAGTTTCTTAGTCTATGAGCATCAATTCTAATCTCTGTAAAATAAAACTGATAATATCTAACTCATGTGGTTATTTTGAAGATTAAATAAAATAATGTAAGTTAAGTTCTTATAACAAACCTGACACATAGTAGCAACCCAATAAATGATGGTACTGGCATGGTTAATTGAGGTAGTAGTAGCTACTATAGTAATAAGAGTGGTACTACTAGTACTAGTAATCACAGAAGTAAAATAAACAAATAAAACAACAAAAATAATGACAATGATAACAATAATGCTAAAGAAAGAATGAATTTTAGTGGTCAGTTAAGCCAATTACATCACTTGATTAAGATATTGAGATCCAGAAGAGCTGAATCAAGACTGCACAGGTTGGGCAGAAAAATTTCTTCTTCTTAAACTTGTGCTTTTATATCTCATATCATTTAGATTGTAGAGAATGTTGATTTAGATCAATGAACATGTTTTAAATCACTGATGCTAGATGAGGAAGACAAAGTTTTGCCTCTGATAGAATTCCTATTCTATCAGATAATCAGGCCCACCCATATCTGTTTTGAAAATACTCTCAAGGAGTATTATAGAGGTATGAAAATGTGCAGTCAGACCACATAGGAAGAAAATACTAGTCCTGTTTTGCTTGGGACAGGAAATAGAGAAAGTTTACAGAGCTCACCTCTGAGCCCAGTTCTCACAGGAACAAGAATACTTTGATAGGGAATTAAGTGGGAAAGGGGTATTAAGTGGATAGAGCTTTACGTGAATGGAGACTTGAAAGCTTGAAAGTACATAATTATACAGAGAGAAGTTTGGTGTGGGTACACCAAGGACATACTCATTTATTCTAAAACACTATTTGTTGAATATCCCAGGCAATATGCTGAGCTGACTAGATGGTATGTTAAGGGCTCTAACTGCCAAGTCGAGTACTGGACTTTATTCTAGAAGACAATACAAATAGCAGCTTTTTAAGACAAAGAGGAAGAAGAACAAAGTTTCTCCTTTTTAAAAAATCTGATTATGCTGTTGTTGACTGAACTATTTCCCCTAGGTAGGACCTAGACATCAGGGATCAAAAGCGCCACTGGCATTGAAACAAACAAACAAAAACTTCTCTAAGAGCTACAGCTGAAAATGAGCAAGAACGTATCAGCCCTTGCCCATCGATTTTTCCAGTGGCAGCAGCAAAACTGCACTTTGAGGAGAATGACCTGTGGGTTGATTAAGATTTGAAAAATGTTGAATTTATGCTATAAATTCTGGCTCAAGCTGAAGAGGCGCTAATGTGATTGGAACCCATGCAGTAACTGTCAGAGGTAAGAGATCGATCTAAAATTCATGTTCAACAATCCTGCCTTACCCATTGGGCCAAAACCAGTTTTTAAAAGTGGGCAGCTTCTTCAAGAAACACAAGAACACACGTCAGCCTGTTCCTACCCCTCATTGTTGTGGCTCCATATTTTAAGCACATCATAAATGGTTAATATTCTAAGACTTAAATGAGATGCAAACCCATTCTCTTAAAAAATGATAAAGAAAATCCCCCAAGAGAATGTATTAAAAGTTTCATAAATTGAGAATTTCCATGGCAAAGATACATTTGGTACAAGGAATTCACTATATGTTGGCCTAACTTTTTCTTTGCTAAGCACTGCTTAAAATTCACTACGTATAGCATTTTGTTTTAGCAATAAGTTCACCTCAGCAGGGAGAATGGGCTGAGCCAATGAAAAGGTTCATTTATGTATATCTGTAAACTCTTCTTTTCAATCCTCAGATGATCCAGTACCCACAGTACAAAAAATCAGGTATCTATTATTATTCTTGTCTCTCTGCCTAATACTTGGCTGCAAAAAGAATGAAACTTCCTAAATCCTAAAAAAAAAAAAAATTAAGTGAACCATCAATATTGTCTGTTTTTACAAACAGGGTCCTTGACATGAGAAGAAAAAAATGTCAGACATACCTAAGTCTGCATGACAAATCATAATAGAGGCACATTTGCTATTATAGAGGTGTTATTTGGTATGACCTTAATCCATCTCTTGGGAGAAAGGTATTTGTTTTCACATATTTGTACTGAAATATGCATACACAATAAGAGGTCATTAATATCAATTTAAATTCAGCTATAAGAAAAGATGAAATACTGCCATTTGCAACAAAATGGATGGACCTCGAGAACCTTAGTGAAATAAGCCAGACAGAGTTAAGTCATATGGTTCTTGGTTTTTTCTGTCTGGCTTATTTCACTGAAAGCAAAAACGAAAGAAAAAAACACTCATGGACATAGTCAATAGTTTAGTGGTTACCTGAGGGAAAGGGAGGAGGGAGTGGGAGTAGAGGGAGAAGGTGGGAGGGGAGGGAGGGGGAGCCAAATGTATGGTGATGGGAAGAGAACTAACTCTGGGTGGTGAGCACATAATGTAACACACAGATGATGCAGTGTAGAATTGTACACCTGGAACCTATGTAATTCTTGTTAACCAAATGTCACCCCCATAAGTCTAATATTTTAAAAAATGAGTTTAATAGTTGAATAAAAAAATAAGGCTAAAAGGAAAAAAAATGAATGTAGGCACTTATTATGTGCCCAGGAACAGGTTAAGTGTGTGACCTTTAATGTGCTACCATGATACCTTGGACTACCTTGATCAGGACACGTATATATTGTAATGCAATCATTCAGGTACAGATATCACCTTAAAGAAAGAAGAACTACTTATTTTAAATAATCATATTCCAGGTTTAATGCCTGTGACATATTCAGTAAGTACTGGATGAATGAAAAAAAATGCCTGAACGGGATTTTAAAAACTACAAGGAGAAGGGGAGTGAAGAAAGAAGAACAAAGGAAAAAAATGGGGAGAGCAAAAAAGGTTGTAAAACATATTTTGGAAATAATGTCAAAATTATACTAAAACATTATGATACATAGATATATATGTCTGTCTGTCTGTCTATCTGTCCGTCTGCAAGTATTTTATCAACATCCCACCACTAAAGCATAATCTCATGAAACAGAGCGTCCTCCCCCACCTCCCCAGTTTTAACTAAAGAAGGTAGGAAGACTGTCTATACTACACTCATCTACCCCAGACATGGAGATTCAGAGTCTACATTAACCGAATTGTCCATTAACCCAAAATTAGACAGCTGCTTCTCTGCTGCACTCGTGCAACTTTTTTGGGGAACTGTGCCCTCCCCTCAGGATCTTCACCTATCTTCCTCTATCTTTCAGAGACTTAACTCTCAGAAAACAATACAGAAATAAGATATGAGAACATTATTGTTAGCACAAAGCATATGGAATGTGTGTACCTCACACATGGTAAAGCAAAGAATAGATACCAGAAACAGGTAACCATGCAAACAGGAAATTACAGTGATCCACATAATGGATACTGTATTTATAAGTACCAAAAAACAAAAAAAATAAAGTGTGTGTGTGTGTGTGTGTGTGTGAGAGAGAGAGAGAGAGAGAGAGAGAGAGAGAGGAATGTAAAATAATTGTGAATGCACTATAGAGAGCCATGTTAAAAAAATATATACTTTTAAACACTGGGAATCACAAAATTTCAAATTATTTCATATAAATCACTTCCTGCTCCCTTTCCATAACTTCACTGTGGACAAACTAAATTTTTGAAATTTACTTCTTACAGAAAGAAGTCCCAACCATTTCCTCTTTCGACACAGCTCCTGACAGAAGGCAGGACTTTAAAAAACTGTTGAATGAATAAAAGAATGAGTAAACACAGGCATGTTCTAGGCCTCTCCAGAGGAGGAGCTCAATATGCAATGGCTGCTGTCAAAGGTTGCATCCCCTCAAGAAATGGGTCTTTCTCTCAATCGTCTTTCCTTTCCCCCAAAATACCATAGTGAGGCCAGAGGACAGAAGGGACAGAAATGAGTGTGCATGCATTTTATCTGGTGGGAGGAGAGTCAGGTGCTCTCTCCAACCATTTCCATCTCAGACCATTAGAGGCCAGGTACCCACAGAAGTCAGAACCCTGGTTTCTTGCAAGACCCTTCTTTACTGTGCCAGGGCCTTCTCTAATTATAATACAAAATAACTCACAATAGTACAATTACTCAGCTTTCAACAACATTTAGGTAATACAAAATTCGGTAGAAAGTATTTAGGTCCAAAACAAGATAGCAGAGAAGATAAACTGTCAGAAATGAACAATGCCAGTAACACTATCCTCCTGTGTCTTTATTTTACTTCAACTTTTCCCTTTACACTGGTTCCCTCTATTAGCATTTAAATTATGCCCATATCTTTCCAATTTAAAAAATGAGCCTTGCTTGACCACCTGTGTTTTTCTAGCCAACAAGTAGCTCTCCCAACCTCCTTAAAAATTCCATTCATTTGTCTATCCACACATACATCTAATTAATTTATTTAGAAGCCTACTATATGTCAAAATTGAGCTAGGCACAGAAATAAAATGGTGAATAGAACAGAGAGACTCCTGCTGTCATATAGCTTACTTTTCATTAAAGAAAATACAAAAAGTAAACAAATAAAAAAACATGAAAATATCAGAGTTACAAATACTGTACAGAGAAGCAGAATATGAGTAGAAAGTGTTGAATGGTTAGACTGGTTTAAAAACTCATCACTGAAGAGGTGACTTTTAGAGTGAAACTTGAATAAAGGAACTAGATAAGTGAAGATCCAAGGAAAGAGTATCCTAGGCACTGAAAATAGCCAGTGCAAGAAGCTGCAGTACAGACAAGCACACATTGTTTCAGGAATAAATGTTTCAAGGTGGCTAAAGCATAGAGAGCATGAAGAGAGCGGAAAATGCGGCTGAAGAACAAGGTAGAGGCTTGATGGTATATAGGTACATAAGCCAGAGTATGGAATTTATTAAAAGTACAGTTGCAAGCTATTAAAGGTTTTAAGTAGGATCTGGTTTATATTTTCAAAAGATTTCTCTAGAAGCAGGGAAATAAGATGAGAGGAATTGCCATAGTCCAGGTAAACAATGACAGTGGTTTTGATTAGTGATTAACTAGTAAAGAAAAAAGAAATTGATGAAATGGGCTATGTTTTGAGGATAAACTTATTGATGGATTAGATATGAAGGCTAGGATTATAAAAAGAGGAATTAATGATAACTCCCAGATTATTTCTAAATAAAAAGGCAACTTCTAACAGAGTACGTTCTCTATCTTTACCTCCTTACTTACCACTTTTTCCTCAATCCATTACGTTATGACAGATCCCAAACAACCACTCTTCTCAAACTGCTTTTCTTTTTTCATTTCTTTTTTTTTATTAAATTGATTGAGAGTGACATTGGTTAATAAAATTACATAGGTGTCAAGTGCACAATTCTATAGCACATCATCCATATATTACATTGTGTGCTCACCACCCGAAGTCAAATCTCCTTCCGTCACCATATATTTGGTCCCCTTTACCCTCCTCTACCTCCTCCCCTTACCCTCTGGTAACCACTAAACTATTGCCTGTGTCTAGGAGTTTTTTCTTGTTTGTTCATCTTGTTCATTTGTTGTTTTAAGTTTTATATCCCATATACGAGTATGAGTAAAGTCATGTTTCTTGACTTTCTCTGTTCAACTTTTTTCGCTTAGCATGATAACCTCAAGATCCATCCAAGTTGTCATAAATGGCAGTATTTCTCATCTTTTCTTATGGCTGTAATATTCCACTGTATGTATGTACCACATCTTCTTTATCCAATCTTCTATTGAATGACACATCTGTTGTTTTCATGTTTTGGACAACATAAATAATGCTGCAAGGAACATAGGGATATATATATATATATATATATCTTTATAGATAAATGTTTTCAGATTTTGGGGGAAGACACCCAGAAGAATTGTTGAGTCATACGGTAATTCTATTCTTAATTTTTTAAAGAACTTCCATACTGTTTTGCATAGTGGCTGTACCAATTTACATTCCCATTAGCAGTGTATGAGGGTTGCTTTCCCTCCACAACCTTTGCAACACTTGTTATTACTTAATCTTGTTCATAATAGCCATTCTAATAGGTGTGGTTTTGATTTCCATATTTTGAATAGCCAGTGAAGTTGAGCATCTTTTCATGTATCTGCTGGCCATTAAGCTGCTTTTCTTAAGATCACTAAAGACCTTTTGCAAACTCACATTTTTCTAAGTGCTGGTCTTACTTGACCTCTCAACAGCATATAGCACTGAGGTTTATTTGCTCTTCCCTAGATTTCCTAGGTTTATTCCTCTTCCTATAGCTGCTCTTTTTTTTTTTTTTTTTTTTTTTTTTTTTTTTTTTTTTTTTTTTTTTTTTTTTTTTTTTTTTTTTTTTTTTTTTTTGTCTCTCCTGTAGATTCCTCTTATTCTGCATGCTCTTTTAAATGTTGCAGTTTCTCATAATTTGGTCCTTGACTCTCTTCTCGTACTGGGTAATGGCATAAACACCTATGTTTTAATTAACATAAATAAACTCATGTAAATCTCCAAAGCAAATACTTCCTCTGAGTTTCAGGCAGTACATTCAGTTGCATTATGGACATCACACCATGGTTGCCTTGGATACTTTTAATACAATATGTCGAAAATGCTTCCAAAGACAAAACCCTCCATTCTTCTTTTGTCTCCTTTCTCAATACACAGGATAACTCTCCATCCATTAATTAAAGCCAGAAATCTTGAAGAATCTTTGACTCCTTCCTCTGTATTCTGCCCAACTCTAATTATGAAATATTAATTCTATCTAAAAATACATTTTTATTCTGTCCATTTCTCTCCATCCCCACTGCTTTAGGTTACCACTTTTTATAGCTATAAAGACTTTTAAGAGCCTCCTAACTGTTCTCCCAGCCTCAGATTTCTTCCCATCTAATCCATTTTCCATACTACAGACAGAGTTCTATTTTTAAAACCAAAAACTTTGTTGGAGAAGCTGTGGAGAAAAAGGAACCCTCGCACACTGCTGGTGGGAATGCAAATTAGTACAACTGCTATGGAGGACTGTGGGGAGGTTCCTCAGAAAATTGGGAATGGAGTTACCATATGACCTGGCAATTCCCCTTCTGGGTGTCTACTCCCAAAATTTGAAAACCTTAGTCTGCAAAAACTTATGTACCCCAATGTTTATCATAGCGCTGTTCACAGTGGCCAAATCATGGAAACAACCAAAGTACCCTTCAACAGATGACTGGATAAAGAAGCTGTGGTACATATACACAATGGAATATTACTCAGTTATAAGAAAAGACAAAATACTGCCATTTGCAACAAAATGGAAAGAACTTGAGATCATTGTGCTAAGCAAAATAAGCCAGACAGAAAAAAACAAGAACCATATGACTTCACTCATATGTGGAATATAAAACTGGAAGCAACGAAGAAACAAAAACTCATGGACACAGTCAATAGTTTAGTGGTTACCTGAGGGCAATGAGGGAGGGGATGGTGAAGGAGGAAGGGGGAGTCAAACACATGGTAATGGAAAGAGAACTGACTCTGGGTGGTGAAAACGTAATGCAACACATAGACGATGTACTGTAAAACTACACCTGGAACCTATGTAATTTTTACTAACCAATGCCACCCCAATAAATTTAACAACAACAAGAAAAAAACTTGATCATGACACTCTCTTAAGGAAAACTCTTCAATGCCTTCTCATTGCCATTAAAATATAATCCAGATTCTTTAAGATAGGCTTTAAGGCCCTGCTTGACTTAACCCCTGCTTACCTTTTCACTCTCACTACTTTCCATTTCTCACTACCTACCTCCTACCCTATTCTAAATAACAGCTACAATAAACTAACATCATTCTTTGCAACGTGTCATCATGTTTTCTCTTTCTCTCTTCCCACAGATCTGGTCACTGCCTTTTCTCCTCCCATCTATCTGGCTAACTCCTTTCTATTCTTCAAGTCTAAGCTATCAAATTACTTCTTGCCTTAACACCCACATGTGTGAGTTGGGGCTCTCATATGTGTGTGATTCATAGCCTCCGTGTTATGGACTGAATGTTAGTTTTTCACCCCTCCTCCAAGTTTCTGTGTTAAAGTTTTAAATCCTCCAGTTTGGCTATATTTGGAGATTGGGCCTCTTTGGAAGTAATTAAGGTTAAATGAGGTCATAAGAGTGAGGCCCTGATCCCACAAGATTAGTATCTTCACAAAAAGAAAAACAAGAGAGCTCAGTCACTCTCTTTCTCCAAATGTGTACACATAGAAAAGACTATATAAGGACATAGTGAGAAGGTGGCTGTCCACAAGCCAGGAATATGGCTCCTAGCAAAAAACAAATTTTCTGTCACCCTGTTCATGAACTTCTAGCCTCCATGGTTATAAGAAAATAAATTTCTGTTGTTTCGGCTGTCCAGACTGTGATATTTTGCTATAGCAGCTCAAGTAGACAAATACATCTCTATATTTTCTCTGTCATAGCACCTGTCATAAGGTGTGTAATCACCTTTTGTGTAAGCACCATTAGATTACAAGAACCACAATGGTAGCAATCCTGTATATCTTGATTATAATTGAATTTCCAAAGTCTACCACAGTTTTGTTTTGTTTAATTAACTGATTAAAAATAACGAATTAGTATAATTAACCATAATGTATTATATGCTGAGTTGTTGTTAAGAGAGTAAATGTTAAACATTCTCACCACGAAAAAAATAAGGTAATTATGTGACATGATAAAGGTGTTAGCTAATGCTATGGTGGTAAACATTTTGCAATCTGTATGTATCTCAAGTCAACACATTGTACACCTTTAACTTACATAATGTTATATGTCAATCGTATCTCAATAAAGCTGGAAAAATAATGAATTCATTCTGTTGTGCCATGGTTTAGTACTGCAAACTTTCAGGTGCCTTTAACAATTTTTGGTCAATTTCTAAGAGTTTCTCCAAAACAAATAAAACAAATCTACATATAAAAAATAAATAAAAACAAAACTTAAAAATAAATAGAAATAAAGCCAATGCAATGCAAGTATAAAATATGTACATAAGGACCTTTTTATATACTGTGATACTTAATTTTATGTGCCTACTTGGAGGCTGTCTGAATGATATTAACATTGTAAATGTTATTCAGTGAACTTTGAATAAGAAGATTGCCCTCCATAATATGGGTGAGCCTCGTCCAATCAGTCAAAGGCCTGAATAGAACAAAAAGACCAGCTTCCCCAAGCAAGAGAGAATTCTCCAGCATACTGCCTTCAGATTTTATCTACATCACTGGTTTTCCTGGGTCTCTAGCCAATAGCACCTTGGATTGGAATTGCAACACTAGCTTTTCTGGGTTTCCAGCCCATCAGCCCACACTGAAGATTTTTGGACTTGCCAGCCCCTCCATAATCATGGGAACCAATTACTTACAACAAATCTTTCTTATAAATTTACACATCCTATTGGTTCTGTTTCTCTTGAGAACCCTGACTAATACACAGACACACGTTCACATGTGGTGAGAAACAGAACTACTCCAAAGCAAAGTAGAACTCATTCACAAAGGAAACAAATGAGGTTAATTATCCTGTAGCTTTAAAAAATAAAGTCACCATTTTTAATGAAACCATAAAAGATGACAACTTTGAAAAAATATGAATGTACAAATAGCTTTGGTCACTGTGTGCACTCAGCTCCAAGAACCCTACAGGTCCCCACTGCCTGGAAATCACTGATTTATGAGACCCATCTGGAAGAGCAGTTTGATAGTCAGATGGAACTCAGCAAAATGAAAACACCCATATATGTGTCCATAATAACCCAGGTCCTTATTTAAATGTGGTCAACACATAGTCAGTTGCAAATAACCAAGCCTATACCAGAAAACTGCCCCACCCTACACTTGCCTCATCCTGCACTCATAATACAAACTTTCAAATTTTTGAGGTCACATTTCCAGTTCAGATACCCTGTTTAGACACTCAGCTTCATTTGGCCTATCAGACTGGCTCTCCACTTTGTTCTCCAGGTTTTTTGGTTTTGTTTTCTTTGATTTCAAGGTTACAGCAGTCTCAGGTAAAAAAACTGCTTACTCCAACTCCTGTCCTAGACTCCAGTGAATCTTGAACTTTCACACAAATAATGGAATAACAATTCATGGTGCAAAATATTGACAAACGAGCAAGAAAGAGAAAAATGTATGTGAAAACTGCTATTTTTTAAATGCTGAATAAATATTATTAGCAAAACCTGCAGTTGTAAAGCATTTTAAAATCTGTAAAATATATTTACATCTATGTCTTCATTAATCTAAGCTTCTGAGGAAGAGAAGGCAGAGATGAGTCTCCTTATAGTCAGAGAAAGAAACTATGGCTTACAGAAGCTAAACACACTCCTAATGCCAGCCATAGTTATATATGCCAGAGGCCTAAACCAAATCTTCTTATTTAAATCCATTCCTTTTTCTCTGGGTCTCATGCCTTCTCTACCCTTCCTCCTCCTTCTTCCCTCCATCCACTCCTCCTTTCCTTTCTCTCTCTCTTTCCTTTACTCCTCCAAACTGTCAAACTAATGAGATCAGCAACATACACATGTATGACTTCTTAGCACTGCTGCATACCACAAAACAATATGATCTTGTGGCTATTTTTAGAAAATTATACAACTCATATCTAATGAGGATTTGGGGGAAGAAATTAATCATAAGATGATACTTCCAGTGATCAATGTCACGCAATCCATCTAAAAGCAAGAGTCAAAGAGGGAAGATACCTTTCAGGAGGGGAAAGGAGGGAGAAATGAGTAGTTGGGACTGGGAATATATAGTTTGTATTTCCTTTGTGAATAGGGGTGCAAAACTAGAGACCCTGAAGGAAGCTCAGCTGAGAAGTGAAGAAGACAGATGGATTGATACAGCTACTTGGGGAATTACATGGTAAAGCAGAAATCAGATAGCCCTACATTTACAACCTTGCTCTGGGGCTCACTAGCTGTGTGACCTTAAGTTATTATAATCACTGATTATTAATATCTCAGTTTCTTAATTTATTAAAAAATCATTAATATCTACTTCAATTAAACAAGAAAACAAGCTAGAAAATCAATAAATGCTACTTTACTTCCTCTTGATGAATGACAGTCGCAGTTCTTTGATACAGTTTCAGCTTTTTCACACAGGAGGACAAAAATATTCCAAATTCCCCAACTGAAGATCCTCCTAGTCTGATACATTCAAGCCTAAAAGGCAAAAGTAATGTCTGAGAAGCAGAGATGGGGGGGGGAAAGAAGATAGGCAGAACTATGAAGGTACTGTCTTCCTAAAACTAGGTAAACAGTTCTATAAAATTTTCTATAGGTAGAGGTTTGGATTCCTGAGTATTAAAATGCAGAAACTGGTTCAGGGTGTCTAGATCCCCCTTCAGCCCTGTCTATAACTCTTTCTAAATCCAAACCTGCTTGAATTTCTTATGGATGTACAATATGGGTCATGGACAAAGATGTACCTGTCCCACATGCAGGGAGTGTAAAGCCAGCAGAGTCCCAGGATAGGGCCATGTTGCACTTAGTTGGCTGCATCCCCAAGCACAACTAGAAACCTGTATGCAGCAATCTATTTTGAGGTTCTGCTCATGCTGAAGACAATACGCTCTTAACTTCCTTCCCATGATATTTCCCTCCTGAATGGTTTAAAAACCAACCACTGTTTTAGCCAGCATAAATATAAAGCCCTGGAATCACTCTAGCTTACATATATGAGAGAACACAGGCCAAATAGGAGGTAAATAGGGAGCATATGCTTTGTGTGAAGGTTTATGCTACGTATTTCATATACATTGTCCATTGTAATGGCTCTATGAGTTAAGTAATATTATCAAGTAAATATTATGGAAGAACTTAGGATTGAGCCCAGCTAAGACTGACAATGCTCTTCCCTCTATATCAATTGCTGCCATCAATTCATTAAAAGGTAAAATACGTTCAAAACCCTGACAAGCATATTGGGGCAGCGGGCAAAGTTAGTTTAGCTAGCTTTTATCTCTCTCGATTTGCCATCTTTCTCACAAACTTTCTATGTCTGTACAAATGTCCTCCTTTTCCTGGATCTATTTGAGAAAATATAAAATGTAAATTGAACTAAGTAATCTGTAAAATCCTTGATATCTCTGACAGTCTAGGACCCCACACATCTGATGATGATGATGATGACGACGACGGCGACGACGATGACGACGACGACAACGACGACAATAACAATTAAGATGAAGATTGACAACAAAGACAATGATGACAATGGCATCTACTGTATTTACTGAATGTTTACTATATGCCAGACACTGTACTAAATGCTTCATAATGAGCTAAATGGCCAAAGAAGAAAAATTAAAACAAAGCATTTAAGACAGATAACACAGTATGCATAAAGGACTGAGATAAGAATATAGCAAGACCTTCTTAAGTAGCTAAAGTTCTAGAAAGTATGTATCAATATAGTGAATCAAGGACCAAAAGTAGATCAATGTGACTACAATGCAGAAAGGAACAGCTCAGGAATGCAACCTTAAGAGTTAATTCTTTATCTCACAGAAAGTTAGGGTAACTGGCGCGTTTGGGCAGAACATGAACTGAGTAAATTTTCTTTTTAGAAAGATCATTTTGGCAATATATAGAAGACAAATTAGAGGGAGAAAGGGATTTAAACCAGGAAAAATGGAGGTTTGAATGAGGGTAGTGGCAAAGAATGGGGACAAGGGAAAAGTAACTAAATTAAAGAAATATAAAACATGCAATATATTATCTTTATTAGCTGTTGCAATATTAAATTACATTTGTAAAATGTCTAGTAGAGAGTTTTCTAGACCCATCAATTCCTCTAGTTCATCCATCACTCTTTTATATACTAAAAAATGTTTATCAGTTACCTATTTTATATTAGATTTTTTTGCAAAAAATCTGCACTATTGACATCAAATGAATGTCTCTAACTATTTATATGCACACTCAAATATGCTAGAAGCTTTCTCACCATTGTGTTTTTATCCCCACAACATTTTCTGCAAGGAATGTCCTTCTTATCCATTCCACTGGCCAGTAGATGTTTGCAAATGTGAGCTTAAACCTTATAAGAATATCCAGGTATGAAATTAAAAATTCAATAGGTTATCAGTTTGTAGATAGTACTTGAAGTCATAGGAATTGAAGCCTGTGAATTAGAAAAGAGACAGATTGTGTGAAGGTAGTAGAATGGAACCCTAGGGAATCCTAAACATGACAATCTTCCAAAGAAAGGGAAATCCAAAGAGGAGAACATCAAGGAGATGAGGATGTGAGAGAAAAACCAAGATAGAATGTTACCAGGAAAGCTAAGAGAGAAGTGAGGGAAGAAGAGTCATTGACAATGTCAAATGCTGGCTATTAGATGCTGGATGAGGTTATAGAATATGTTTGAAGGTTTATCAAGGAAGCAATTCCAAAAGAGTGGTGAAGGCAGACACTAGAATGTAATAGGTTGAAGATTAAATGGGAAGTGAGGAAGCAGAAGCAGTAAATACATGCAAGTCTCTCAAGAATTTTGGCCATGAGGTCATACAATTTGATAGTATCCCTACTTACTATCTCATTGAGTGATTATGATTCAGTCAGATTCAACAGGCAAAAAGACTAGAGTACCCAGAACAGAGCTTAGTACCGAGTAAGTGTTTAACACTTGATATTTGTATGCAGTCAACATGTATTTAACAAATATTTGTGAGTGTTTATAAAATTGTACACATTGTTAGCAATGGGGATACAATAATGAATAAAAACAGATGTTGCCTTGACCTTAGAGCATTTATGGTCTACAGTGTGTATCTGTGTGAGAGAAGACATTGAACAAATTAATCACACAAACAACAGCAAAACTGCAACAGAAGGCAGTTTGAATAAATTGTATATAAATATGAATGAGGAGGGTCATTCCTGGCAAGGACAGAGTAGGCTGGATCTAACTAAGCAATCAATGCCTTTTTGTAGACCTGAGGGTGAAGCCCAGAATGCAAAGAATAAAAAGCTTACTGAGAGCTCTCCGTGGTACTGACCAGAGCCTGTGCCTTCCCTGCCTGCAAAAAAGTCTGGCTCATCTTTCATTGGATCTTGCCAAATGCAGCTGAGTTTCAATAATCCTGCTGGTCTCTGGGCCTGCCTACAACCACAAGGATTCTAGTTTGCCTGATCTATCCCAGGCTTGTATAAAATCATATGTGAAAAATGCAGGGGAGGCACATAGTGTAATAAAAGTAATACTGACTTTGGAATCAGGGAAACCTGATTTTAAGTCCTGGCTATTCCTTCCTAATCTATATAGTGAGGATGATAAAATAATACATACTTCATAGAGTTGTTGTGAGGAATACATACCTATAAAGTATTTAAAACAGTGGCTGGCACATAGGAATCACTCAACTAATGGTAATTGCTATTTTCATTTTGGAGGAGTAATCAATGTTAGGAATAAAGGTAATGATAATATTAGAGTTCACTTGAATCTTGGGCATCATCTAATGCTATTCCTAACCCATAAACTTTTAGATGGGGAAACAGAGGCCTAGAGAAGGGAAATGATTTACGTGAGGTCATGTAGAAAGTTTATAGCAAGACTGGGATTAGAATCCAGGTGTCCTGACTCCCAATTCTAGGCTCTCTCCTACCTCCTCACTAGCCTAACAACTCTGTCCCTGGCCCTGTCTTCTGATACATGTTATAATATGTCAGAGGGAAGGGACAGACTCTATCTTAATTAAAATCCTTTTTTTTTTTTTTTGTCATCGTCTCTCCCACGACATTGTGAGCTCCTTAACAGGAGGACCATGTCTTACTTACATCAAATTACACAGCATCTAGCAGTGATACAAAAATAAGTATTAATTGATTGCTTTTTATTATTCACCTTAAGAAAAGATCAGATAGCATGCTCTGGATTTAGTAGGTGGAATCAGCTTCGATAATAAGTTACTTCTAGAGGTCTGTTAATTAGAGATGATGCTAGACTAGAAAAAGTATTGTACTTAATGTTATGGAACCTGGGTTCTAAACTTGAACCTGTTGATAACTTGGGCTGAAGTGCACTCAAATGTAGGGAGAATGAGGGAAGTTTAAGAGGGATAAAACTAGAATACAGGTTATAAAGAGCTTTGAGAATCAAGCTAAAGAATTTGAACTTTATCCTTAAAATAAGGGAGAGTATGAAATAGGTTTTAAGGAATCTAATGACATGATCTAGGCAATGTTTTAGAACTATCACTCTAACAACTATGTGAAAATGAAATTAGAGAAAGAACATCTAAAGGTCAGAAAAGTTACTTCTTTTTAGCAGATTAAAAGAGTGATGCTTAGAGAAAGAAGTTAAGTGAAAGGAATTTATTGGAAGTCAGAAGTAGAATCAGGATTAAAAATGCAATAATGGAATGCCAAAAACAGTGTCTACCTACCATGCCCCAATAACCCACATCAGATAAAGGATTTTGAGAATATGTGAAAAACAGAAAGTTGCATGGAACAATATTCTATACAACTTTGCCTTTAGGGAGTATGCCATCTGATTAAAGTGAATTATCCTTAGATTTAAACTCCAGGGGCCAATGTCAAAAATATTAACTTTCCAATAAAGTAAATTTTGATTATATGCATATTGTCTTTGTTAAAAACATAACAAATAATTTACTATTTTTTTTCAAAATAATAATCATATTTTGTTAACCTTACATAATAATCAAATTAAAAATTAAATATTTATTGAAATGATACTTATATGTATGTTAATATAAAAAGATATACACAGGCTGTCCAAAATAAATGCAGTCATAAATGCCTCTATTTTTCATATTACATGGTTGGATACTTTCTGGACAGCCTTTGTATATCCACATATATGTGTGAATGCACACACATACACATGTGCATATAGGTCTGTGCATATCTGTAAAGTAAATCAGATACAAATTTATTCCCCAGTGCTTGAATTTATAACATCAATTGTTTGGTGGAAATTTTCTAAATTTAAAATCAGTAATCTAGGTTCATATCCCAATTCTACTTCTTACCATATTGGATTTACTGTATATTTGTCATATCTTGGAGCCTCCATTTCCTCACTTGTAAAATAAGAATAATTATAGGGTTGCTGTGGAAATCAGATGACACATGTGAACATGCTTCATAAATAGCCTTAGACAAATATAACAATATAATGTTTAAGAATATAGGCTCTGGGGTAGGACTCAGTCCTAGTTCTGCTAGTTATTAACTGTGGCACATTGGGCAAGTCATTTAGTCTCTCTGAGCTCCAATTTCTTTATATAAAAAATGAGGCTAATAAAAGTTTTTACTTGATAAGTTTATTGAAAGAATTAAATTAATCTATATATATAGTATATAAATTAATCAATACAGATAAATGTATGGTCTGGCATAAAGTAAGCTCTCTGCATGTTAGTTATTATAATTTTTATCACATGAGCATGGAAGGCAGCTGACTCACACCTTGTTGCAACAATGTCAATAAAAATACAAGAAAAATATGAACAAACTAAAGAAAGTGGTTAATAGATACACAAAACAAACTGATTTTTTGTGAGAAAGAAGAGGGTTGGGGAGCTGGGTGAAAAAGATGAAGGAATTAAGAAATATAAATTGGTAGTTACAGAATAGTCATAAGGATATAAAGTACAGCATAGAGAATATAGTCAATAATGTTTCAACAATGATGTATAGTGCCAAGTGGGTACTAGACCAATGGGATCATTGCATAAATTATATAGTCTAACCAATACGCTATACATCTGAAACTAATATAAAATAATACTGAATGTCAACTATAACCGGAAACAAACAAAGTAAGTAAGTGAAAGTGATTGTTGCAACAATGAACTGAAAAGACTAGAAGGGTCAGAGATTTAAAGTTCACTGCTGCATTTGCTCAGTGATCTAACCTACTGATACGTTCACCCACTGTGTTCTGGGTCCATGGCAGACAGATGATGCAGACATGTGGTACAGTGTTTCAGGTCTATCCCTTCAGGCTTAAGGAAAAACAAGTGATACAAGCTAGTTGGCCAGAGAAGGCACCTGAGACACTAGTTCCCTGAAGAAGAATGCCATTGGAATTCTGTACCAAAAATAAGCAGGGTGGTTTTTAATGCTAAGGGAGTTAATCAAATAGTTCATTACACTAAAGAGATACAGAGAAAGAGTCATCAGAGGATGCAAGGGAGATAAGGAAGAGTAGAAGGCTCAATCAAAAACCAGTGCTATAAACAGAGTCTGTGGCTGTGGAGTCCCACTTTGCTGTGCCAGGGGTGTTCTTAATAGAAAAAAAGAAAAATGAAACAAACAAAAGAACTCAATTGATGAAAAAAGCTGTCCACATAAGGGAGAAGGAGACCTTGGATCAACTGGAGTTTATTTGCAAGGACTGCAAGAATTTAAGTGAGGGTTTGGGAGGATGATTAACTAGCCAAGTTTTAAGAGAGCAGAAAGATACAAAATGGCACAGTCTAAAGTATACCAGTGCAGGATCTCTTCTAAGAACTTCCTAAGGATGGAAAAAAGAAAGCAAATGGAGGTTTGAAAGCTTACATTGTGTCCCATTCTTCTCCTTGTAACTTTGCAATTCATTGCAGTTATGTACCTTAGATTAAAATTAATTGCTTTTTATGAGTCCTCATATAGCTGAATTTTTTATTTAATATGTAATCAACTAGAAAAGCCATTTTCGAAGGAAAGTAATTCAGTATAGTCAGTAGTTTAAAATCACGCAAAAGAGGAGCTCTTATTGAAGCTTTAGAATTATGCATTTCACTTTAATTTTCTAAATGTGCCTTCTGTACAACATGATCCACACTAGAAAGTAAAATTTTCTAATTTAGATTGTTCCACCTGGATTCATGTATACATACTGAATATGACACAAGAAGGCCATTCCAACACTTCTGTTGGATTAGTTTCTTCCTAGTTTAGTCCAGCAAGATTCCAGCCTCATACCCTCTGGGTAGCTCCATAGTTTCATTTCAAAAAATTTGACTTCTCCTTCCCTTTCCCTATCCAAGCCAAATCCTTCCACATGATGAACTGAGCTAACTCCAGCTGTTTGACAAATTCTGAATTAAAGCAGAAAGCTTTAATTTCCTTCAAAAAGGAAACCCACTGTGTCTCCTCACAGTGATAGGAGCTTTCACCTTTATTAGCATAGTTAATACTTTCAACAACTCTGTAAAACAGGTATTATCATCCTCATCTTATAGATGGAATCCCTGAAGTTGGGAAAAGTTAATTAACATGCCAGAAGTCTTAGTCATTCTTGGTGCCTATGCCTTTGATATCTGTCATGTGCAATAACTACTCCTTAGCTCCACAATCATATTGTAAAATCATTGCTCTTCCCTAATAAATGTTGTCTAATGCCCATAATTGGTTTTCTAAACCCAATTCTGGATTTTATTCCAGGAATTCATCTAAAGTTCTCTTTTATCACAATAATGACAGCTTTTCTTTGCTCTCATCTGTTTCCTTCACAAGGAGCTGGACTCCAGCCATTGACTTTCCAATCTCTTGCCCAAACATCCATGTATGGCTTAACTACCTGTCAGAACACTGCTAATTAATCTCAGACGTGCCAGAGCTGCTGGTTCCTTCAAGGATATTCACAGAGACAGAGCCTTCACACTGCTGGCTGGATAGTAATAAATGTTGTCTGAAGCCCCCACAAATTTTTCTTTCTTGTCCATGTTACATGTGCTCTTTCTGGTTCCTCATCTAGTTTGAACTCTTTCCTTCTGATCTCTGACTCTGCCTCCTTCCTATGTATCAGGGTCTAGATCCTCTGACAGAGCTCTTACTGCTGCCTTCTCTTGACAACAACTTTTTGCTAACTATGCTGCCCATCCACAATGCTACATCCTAGACTAAAAACAAACAAAAGAAAACAAAAAAATGTCAATGTCAATATGACCATGCCTTTGTATTAGGGTAAAAATAACCCATTGGTGTTCTCCTCTCTCTCCTCTCTCTCCTCTCTCTCCTCTCTCCCCTCTCCCCTCTCCCCTCTCTCTCTCTCTCCTCTCTCTCTCTCTCTCTCTCTCTCTCTCTCTCTCTATATATATATATATATATATATATATATATATACATACATACATACACACACACACACACACACACACACATATAAAGTCCAGGCTCCTTAGCATGGCATGGCATTCAAGACATTTTGTGACCTGAACTCCACTTAGACCTTTCTCCCTTATCTCTGGCCACCGCCTCTTAATACTATGCTCAAAATACATTGAAATACGGGTACTTCCCTCAGGAAAGGGAGATTTCTGATAAGTCTGTGTATTTGCTCTTGCGTTTCTTCTAAATTGTATGCCCTCTTCCCAGCTTCCTAAACCCACCTCCCTTTTATCAACTTTTACTTACCCTCTAAGAAAGTGATATTTAAGTTGTGTTCTAAGAAGCCCTAGAGTTCAGAAGAGATACAGATAGAATAAGGAAGAACACAATTAAGTAGTTTGCGACCTCATTACCCACTATATTAGGGGTATGTATACATTTGTTAATGTTTCCTTTTAGATTCTTTGAATCCCAATATTCCGTTTAAGACTTGAAACCAAGTAGATATTAGAGACTATTTGCTGAATTATGCCTCGGCCAAGCTCCCATTACTGATGTTGTACACCTTTAAATTTTCTAACAGGACACATCACCAATCCTCTAACGATACCTGCAGGTCTGTGCCTCAAATGGTGATTTCAGGAACCTTGCATTTCAGTCCTTAACCACCCAGTTACACCTCTCATTCAAATCTGAGCAAATAATCTGCTGTCCCTACCCACCAAGAAAAGCAGATACAGTACTGGAAGTCAGTTTTTGGTATTCTAAAACAATACCCTCTTCAGCCTAAGTCAGGTTCAGTACATACCTCCAGAGAGTTGTCAGTACTTCTTCTAGAGTCTAAACTATTTTGACACAGTCAAGGAGTTCACAGTCCTTTTCCAAGATCAGGGTGTTAGCATCGGTCCATTTAAACACATTACACTGCTACCCAGCCTGCTCATCTGAGGTACTGGCTAAACATGCAGGTTTCTGGGCCTCACCCCAGACCTGCTGAGGAAGGCCTGGGAATTTGTATGTTTAAGGAGTGCCCCCAGAAGATTCTCATGCTCAGGCAAATCTGGGCAACTCTGTGCCACATACAACCTCTTTTCAGGAACTGATGATTGCTACACTAAACCATCCCAGACCTTTGCCTCAACTTTTCATGGTCTATCCTTATTCAACACTGTAAGAGTGCCTAGAAATGGAAAATAAATTTTTATTATACACATTTTATACAAGTAAATACTATGCCCTTCCTACTCCTGCATTTTGGGACTTGAATGATAAGATACACATTTTAAATTGAAATATAAGTCAGTGGCCCAGTATCAGAGTACCACACAAGGGCACATAATCGTACTTTCCGACAACCCAAATCTACTTGGCCATACCCTCACCTGTCATTTTCACAAAAACCTGACGTTAGGCAGAAAGAACAATGGACTTATCAATTAATCTAGGTTCTGACACAAATGGGCTATGAAAACTTGATCAATTCAATTTACCTCAGTTATCCTCAGTATCTTCTTCAAAAAACAGAATTACAAATAACTATTTTAATTTTAGATTGACGAAATTTGCAAGGGAGAGAATTTATTGAAAAGTGCTAATAAAAATGTAATTAAACTCTAACTTGACTCTTAAAGAAGATAACAAAGGATTAATAATAATGTAATAATATAAATCAATTAATCCAATGTTTATATTAATATTATACCAAAAGGACTTACAATAATGTAATAATATGAATGAATAAATCCAATATTTCAACAATTTTGTGAATAGTGATAAATATTTCTATGTGAAAAGCTTTGTGCCAAGAGCTGTGGTTATTGTAATAATATGATAAAAAACTGTACCCTCATTGAACTCATATTCTACTTGAAGAGGATACTGAGTGAGTAATTTTTGAAAATATTTAATTACTATGTTCACTTAGGCAGCACATATACTAAAACTGAAAAAATACAGAGAAGATTAGCATGGCCCATGTGCAAAGAAGGCATGCAAATTTGTGAAATGGTCCATATTCTTATTACTCTATCCAGCAAAGAAAGCTATCACTTAGATTCAAAGGACAGATAAAGAGTTTCCTAGACAAGAAAAAGCTAAAGGAGTTTATCACCACCAAATCAGTATTAGAAAAAATACTAAAGAAACTCCAAGAAGAAAAAAGAAGATAAAAAAATTAATAATAAAATGACAATAACTACATACCTATCAATAATTACTTTAAATGTAAATGGATTAAATGCTCCAATCAAAAGAGATAGGGTAGTTGAACGGATAAAAAAACAACCCTTACATATGAGGTCTGATGATTAAGTTCATGAACTTGCCACCTTGCGCTTTATTGGTAGCACTATACAAACAATTCAGTAAGGTTTCATAACCTTGGTATATCTGTGTTTGTGTCGACATGTGGTGATGTCTTGCTGAGTGGCAATCATTATTGTTGCTGTGTGTTTTTGTGTGCTGTCACGAAAATGTTGGAGCTTCAATTAGAGCAATAAAAAAATCATTAAATTTCTTGTTTACTTTGGCAAGAGTGGAAGGGAAATCAGGGACATGTTAGTCCAAGTTTATGGGAATAATGCCATAAGAAAATGGCCATGTACAAATGAATGAAATGTTTTTTCTGAGGAGAGAGAAAGCGTTATTGATGAAGAGAGCTCAGGACGACCAATGAGGAGCAGAACTAATGAAAACATTGCAAAACTTGGTCAAATTGTGCATCAAAATTGTCAGCTGACTAGTAAGAAGCATAGCCGACCAAGTAAACATCAATAGAGAAACAGGAAAATCTTCACTGAAAATCTTGGCATGAGAAAGGTGTGTGCAAAAAACAAAAACAAAACAAACAAACAAACAAACAAACAAAATAAGGCCCAACAGAGCTCATTGATGCACAAAAGCAAAGGAGAGTTGAAGTTTGCAAAGACCTTTTGGAGAGGCAAGATGATGTTTTGGCTGTGGTGATGAAACATGGGTGTACCAACAGACCCTGAAACAAAGCATTAAAGTGCACAATGGAAATCACCAATTCTCCATGACCAAAAAATCTTTATCAGTTCAAATCAATCACAACAATGTTGCAAACCTACTTTGATATCAGAGGGATTGTCCATTATGAATTTGTAGCAACAAACATTCAAGCAAGTTTACTATTTGAAAGTGCTGAAAAGGCTGCATGAAAAAGTCAAAAATGACCTGAACTTTTTGCCAACAGCTCATGGCTGTTGCATCACAACAATGTACCAGCTCACTTGGCACTGTTAGTGAGGAAGATTTTACCAGCACACAAATAACTGTATTTGAACACCTTCCTTACTGACCTGATGTGACCCCCAATGACATTTTTCTTTAGCCGAAGATAAAGGAAATATTGAAAGGAAGACATTTTGATGCCATTCAGGACATCAAGGGTCATATGACAACAGCTCTGATGGCCATTCCAGAGAAAGAGTTCCAAAATTGCTTTGAAGGGTGAACTAGGCACTGGTATCAGTGGTCGGTACTCGGCTTCCCAAGGGAAGTACTTTGAAGGTGACCATAGTGATATTCAACAATGAGGTATGAAGCACTTTTTCTAGATTGAGTTTCCTAACTTAATTGTCAGACCTTGTATGCTGTCTATAAGAGACTCACTTCATATCAAAAGACACATGCAGACCGAAAGTACAGGTATGGAAACAAGACATTTCATGAAAATGGAAACAAAACACTGAGGTAGCAATACTTACATCAGACAAAATAGACTTTAAAACAAAGGCTATAACAAGAGACAAAGGAAGACCCAGCAATTCCACTTCCGGGTATTTATCCTAAGAAACCCCAAATTCTAATTTGAATATACATATGCACCCATATAACATTATTTATAATACCTAAGAAATGAAAGCAACCTAAGTGTCCAATTAATGGATGAATAAATGAAGAAGAGATGGTACCTATATGCAATGGAATATGACAGCATAAAAAGGAGTGAAATCTTGCCATCTGTAACAACACAGATGGACCTAGAGGGTATTATGCTAAGTGAAAAAAGATATGCTAAGTCAGACAGAGAAAAATAAATACCAAATGATTTTACCTACATGTGGAAATATAAACAAACAAACAGAGGATTTTGATAGTTGCCAGGTGGGAAGGGGTTTAGTAAACTGGGTTAAAAAGGTAAAGTACAAATTGGTAATTATAAAATAGTCATGGGAATGTAAAGTATAGCATAGAAAATATAGTCAATAATATTGTAGGGAGTGGCTTAAGGCTTCGTGCGCCCTGGCGCTGTCAGCGCTGCGACCTGGGTTCAATTCCCAGCCAGGGAGCTACCCACATACCAAAAAGAAAAAAAAAAAATCAGAGTGGCTCTAGGTGTGTCACCTAAACATTAAAAAAAAAAATATTGTAATAACTATGTATGGTGTCAGATGGGTACTAGGTTTTATTGGAGTGATCACTTTGTAAGTTATATAAATGTCTAAGTACTATGTTGTACACCTGAAACTAATATAATATTGTATGTCAACTGTAATCAAATATTAAAAAATTACTTAAAAAGAAGAAAAACTCATATATAAATATGATCTGTGCTTTTACAGTACCAGTTAGTAGGAAAACAACAACAACAACAAAAACTCAGGCTTAATAAGTAAGGTCATGAACAATATCCTTGGTTGAGCTACAATATGAAGGATTTTAAAGTACAGAATGGGTCGTGCATTTCAGGCAAAGAGAACAACCTGCATTCTTTCTGTGCTTAAATAGTACATGCTCAATTCAAAGGACTAAAATGCTACCGTAGTTCTACTGAGTGGTGTGCAAAGATCATGGAGGAGAGAAGCATGAGACAAGTCTAGAGACACAGGCAAGTGCTGGTTCATTAATGGCATTACAGGCTTTGTTAAGGAATTCTGTCTTGGTCCAAAGTATAATGGGGAAGGCAGAGCTTTGTAACTGATTAGAAAAGTAGATGCTCTTTGTAATACTAAAGCAATATACAAAAATATTAGTATTACAATGTCATTGCATGTTACAGTGTTTTCCTAGATAAATGTTTCTTTATTAGACCACGTGTAATTGGTGGTCTACTCTACAGAAAGCATCGTATTCAGTGTTCTGGTTGACAGAAGTCAAATGTAACACAAGTTCTGCCTCTAAGAAGTTCACGATCTTATTTAAGAGATATAGCATTATCTGTAACTTTTACAACAATTCTCAGATAGGTAATATACTTCCCATTTTAAAGCTACAAATGCTAAAACCTAGAGAGCTTGATAAAGGTGACTTAGGTAGGTAATGGTGGATTCCCAGCCTCATTCTCTTTTCATGACTTCCCCAGTGTTTTGTTTGCTCTCAGAATGAAAAAGGATGCTCTCTGGATCCCTGCTGATCCCTCTGGGACCCACCAATGGTTCCCAAAGGCATCTGTCTAACAAGGTAAATCTCAGGCAGTTCCTTTGGGAGATCTTACATTTCAGTGGAGGTTAGAAACATGTCGTGCAGTCTATCCCAATGAAGAAAATAAGCAGATTAACTCCTTTCCTTCAGTGTTCAAATCAATATGACAGCTTATAATTATCAGTGCCCTTAAATGAAGCAGAGCAATGCTGGAACCCAGGTCTCTTGGTAGTCAGGTCATTGTTATTTTTCATCATTATAAATTCCAAAAAATGTGGTGTGTTTTGGAGAAAAGCACGGGAAGTCTGGAGCTAGACAGCTGGTTGGAATACTGACTATACCACTTCCTACCTTGGCTAAAAATCTTAAAACACTAAGCCTTAGTGTTCATGTTTGTAATAACATCTCTATAACAGAGCTTACCTAAGGATAAAACAGGTGTGAAAGGACTAAATAAACTGAAAGTTTTTGCCCATTCATTCAAATATCAAATGTCTATTCTGTGCCAAATATACAATAGTGTCCCTGGGAAAACAGAGATGAAAAAGATTCTGTTGCTGCCCTCAAATAGCTTCCAGTCAAGTACAAAGTTGTATAAACTCTCAAGGGGGAAAGTATGATAGAACAAGAGAAGCACGAAGTCTTCACTGGAAGGGTTCAAAAGGATGGGCTCAGGAAAGGAAGCTTTGAGAAATACATTGCATCAGTTTAAATGTTTTCAATGTTTATTATCAAGAATAAATAAAATTTGCAAGAGGAAAGAAAGAAAAGCTTAAGCAAGAGGAGAGTATTTTGAATTAATGCCCAATAGGCAAAACAAACACTAATAATAGCAGCAGTAATATCTTATGTTTATGTAACACTTGTTAAATGACAGGCATGGTGGTAAATGCTTTATGTGTATTAGCACATTTAATTTTACCTGTATTGGTTTATTATTTGTAGATTTGCCTGGTAACTCTCATTCCTTGACTTTCTCTGCTATCATCCAACTATGAAATTCTAGATTTGTCTGCCAAGTTTCAAGATAAACACTATTGGTCCTATTTTTAATTACTTCCCTCCTGCCTTTCCCCTAAGCACTTTTTGCACGCCCACCCCACCTCCAGTTCTATCGATATGGGTTCCATATTTAGATGTACTATTCATTTTTCTCATGTTTAAAAGTGGTCCAAGAAATGTGTCTTTCAGTGCAGTAACTCCTGTTTTGAAATTCTTATCTGAGCCAAGAACTTCATTTCCTCTTAAAAGAAATTCTGATGCAGATGATTTTTAGTCTTAAGCAACACAGAGACATTTATAAAATCCAAAAGCTCTAGGGCACGCCAGAGTTTTAGACTTTGCTACCCAATTGCAGCAATATACTCATAGATCGAGGTACAAGAGATGATTAGATTTTAATCAAATTATCTTCTATATAAACTGTTCTTCAATGGGCTCATAGAAAAACATCTCTGAGTATTACAACAGAAAATTTAACTGCCAATTTCATTGGAGTGAAAGAAAAAGATACCAAATTGTGCTTCTGCAAGCATCCTTAAAATATGTGGTTTCTGTGTCTTCACAAATAGATAGATATAATTTTCAGGAAAATTCATTTCCAAGTTCTTTTTCTTTTTTGAATAAAGTTCTTAACTAGGTCATGCTGGATGCTTGACTTTCAATGAGTTTCAAAAAAAAATACTTCTCTGATTCTGAAAATTGGGCAATGTATTTTTTACCAGAAAAAATTGAATTAGAATGTATCAGTGTGATCCAGAACTGCTACTAACTTCAGAACTGGAGATGATCAAAAGTCTGTGTCTCTCGTTAAAATGTAAAGCGTAGATGTAAGTTTTTTGAGTCATAAGTTCTCTAAGCATACACCTTGCTATTTTATTCCTTTTGCATTTGCTCGTGTTCTCCAACTTACCACTTTTAAACTCCACCCTTAACCTGGCTAACTCTTAAATATCCTTCAAAAGTCAGTTTAAGGGTCACATCTTCCAGGAAGCCATTTCTGATTCCCACCCTCAGCCCTATACTACAGACTAAGTAAAGAATTCCTCTTCTTCTTCCCATAATGCGTGTGTCAATTTTGTCATAGCACAAATGTCCCTATATTACTGTGGCAAATATAATGCTTTCTGTTCACCAAACTCTAATTCCCTTTCCTCCCAGGCACACAGAGTACATTCCCTGCAGTGTGGGTAGGACTATGGACTGAGTCTAGCAAAGGGAGAGTGCATCGGAAGAGATGTTCTCTTCATCCAAACCCCATCTTCTACACTCTCTCTCTTCCCTCACCTGCTAGTTAGATGCAGAGATCTGGGTATCCAACTGACAATGGAGCTGAGTTCTACTACTAACCCTATACATTAAAACTAAATAAGAAGTAAACTGTTAATATTAATTCACTAAGGTTTGGGGGTTGTTTGTTGTGGCTTATATTGACTAATAGAATAATCAAATGTTTACTTGCCTGTCTTGCCTTCTAGGCTATAAGACTTTTTTTATTTTCTTAAATCTATTGGGGTGACATTGGTTAATAAGATTATATAGGTTTCAAGTGCATAATTCCAACATCAAATGGCTTCGCTAGTGAGCTTTACCAAACATTCAAAGAGGAATTAATACCTGTCTTCCTCAAACTCTTTCAAAGAATTGCAGAAGAGGCAATACTTCCTAACTCATTTTATGAGGCCAACATTACCCTGACACCAAAACTGGTAAGGATAACACACAGAAAGGAAAACTATAGACCAATATCTCTCATGAACACAGATGCAAAAATTCTGTAATATATTCATCTATATATTGGATCCAAAGTCAAATCTCCTTCTGTCACTATATATTTGATCCCTGTATAAAACTTATCCCTACCCTTTTTTCCCTCTGGTAACCACCACACTGTTGTCTGTGTGTATGTGGTTTTGTTTGTCATGTTCATTTGTTGCTTTTAGTTTTAAATCCCATATATGAATGAAATAATATGGTTCTCAACTATTTCTGTCTGACTTAGTTCACCTAGCATGATTATCTCAAGATCTATCCATGTTGTCACAAATGGCATTATTTCATCTTTTCTTACAGTGGAGTAATATTCCATTGTGTATATGTACCACATCTTTTTTATCCCATCATCTATCAAAGGACACTCTGGTTGTTTCCATTAATGAACATAGGAATACTAAAATCTTTATGGTAAATGTTTTCAGATTTTTGGGGTAGATACCCAGAAGAGAGATTGCTGGGTCATATGGTAATTAATTCTATTCCTAATTTTTTGAGAAACCTCCATACTGTTTTTCATAGTGGCTATACCAATTTATATTCCTACCAGCAGTGTATGATGGTTTCTTTTCCTGCACAATCTCCCCCAACACTTATTGGTCCTTGTCTTGTTGATAATAGCCATCATAACAGGTGTGAGGTGGTATCTCATTGTGGTTTTGATTTGCATTTCTCTAATAGCTGGTTGAGTATTTTTTCATATTATCTATTGGCCATTTGCATGTTTTCTTGGGAGAAGCGTCTGTTCAGGTCCTCTGCCCATTTTTTAATAGGACTGTTGGGGTTTTTTTTCTTATTGAGTTGTATGAATTCTTTATATATTTTGGGTATTAACACATTACAGGAGGTATTGTCTTCAAGTATCTTCTTCTGTTTGGTCGGTTGCCATTTTGTTTTGTTTATGATTCATTTTGCTATGCAGAAGCTTTTTTGTTTGATAGGCTATGAGTTTCTTAAAGTCTGTGTCCGTATTTTATTCATCTGTTTCTGTAACATTTAGCAGGATACTTCCAGAGAGTAGGTGCTCAGGAAATAAATATTTATTCCTGAGATGTTTCTCAAAATCACTTTTCCTTACTTTTCCAGTAAAGCTACTGGTAATTTTTGGTTTTTCTTTTATTTAATAGGACAAAGTATAATTTTTGGTTTCTCTTTTATTTAACAGGACAAAGCAAAGTTCTGTGGATTTGCCCGAGGCAGGACAAATAAATACATCAATAAGCATCACAAAAGTTATCTAGAGCTTGTTGAAGCTCAGGTTTCCCAAATTAGTCATGAGAAGATGATAGAACAGAATATCCATGAATTATGTGAAGATCAACAACTTTCACATTAGAAATCAAATTGGTAGAAAAGATATCCACCAACTAATGAGGGTAACTAATGTACTTTGTTTCAGAGACAAGTTAGGATTAAAAGCCACTGACAAGTTCTCCCACTGATTAGTCAATAAAATAGGCAAAATCCCTATTGTCAATGAGAAATTACCTTCAATATTTTTAATAAGGTACTGTTACTGAATAATGACAATTTGCATCCCAGATCTTTTCTATGTGTTTCTCTGGCCTGTTCTATAGTTTGGGAGGCAACTGTATGAAACACACCTTCAACAACACTCAGGTCTGCTGAGGAGCCTGAATCTCAGACTGAGACACCTGGACTCTACTTAATAGGCATCAGTGACCTGAAAAAATGCCATTTTTGAGGACTGAAAGAATCAGAATCTATAAGATATATGCATCCAACACTAGTAGTTCATGAAATATAAACTCATATGTATTTGAGTCTGCCTACACTTATGAGGAAAAAAACAACAACCAAAGTTAATTAGGGCCAAATTCTTCACTTAAAGATGATAAATCCTGGATTTTCTCCTTCCTCCTCTCAGAGATGGCCCTCACCAGGAGGAATCCATTATTTTAAAAGGCATTTAGGCATCCCCAGAATGCTTTGCTTTGTTGTGTTCAATAAAAGAAAAACCAAAAATTGCTAGTAATTTCACTGGGGAAGTAAGGAAAAGTAATTGTGAGAAACATCCCAGGTAGCCCAGTGAATAATTATAGCACATGACAGACTAAGGTTTAAAATTAATGGTAGTTATTTTAATTGGATATCTGAAATGTTTTATTTACACAAAGAAGTGTGAGGGGAAATGAGCTAATCCCAGCTCCAGCAAGGCCACGTGTGTCTGTGAAAGATCTTTGTCTTCTGTCTTCTGCAGCTGGGGTGGCCAGTGTTTTAAAACCTATGTGTTTACAACATGTACTAATATTTATAGATACCCCAGGGTTCAGAGAGCACTTGGGAGCTTAATTCAGCCACTGGGAGAGTAGAGGTCCTTAACACCATACTTTGGGGAGGAACAGTCAGGGGAATGAATGATCTGTGCCTGAGTGGAGTTTGTTTCTGAGGTGGCTATATGGCCTGGTAGGAAATGAAGATTTGACCCCAGGGCAAGAAAAAGAGAAGGTAGGTAACCAACTAATCTGCAAAGTCAGCTTTACTCTGAAGCTAATGAAACTCAGGCTTGTGTGTATGTGTGTGTGTGTGTGTGTGGGTGTGGGTGTGGGTGTGTGTGTGGGTGTGTGTGTATGTGGGTGTCTACTCCCTACTTTTACAAGTCCCTTTTGAGGACCTGTGATGGGCCCAGGTAGTTTATGAATGTTAACAATCAAAGTGAATTTGTGATTAGTCACTGCACAAAAAAATATAAACTGCTCAAAATTTCCAGATTTGTGTGAAGAATCCTTAATAGAGATTTTCCAAATTTCAAAACAATCCTAAAATTTTACATTACATTACCAATGTCACAACACTGAAAATAAACTTTTTGAAAACCCAGCAAAAACAAAAAACATATTTAATGAACTATTCTAGAGGAAAGACTAAATTAGGTGTTTTCTCTTTAGAAGATTATATTATAGATTCACAGACATATGAAGAGGGGATCAATGAGTATGCAGCCAAAAGTTCAGAAAAATTTATTAGAGAATTATGTTAGGAATTAATTAATAAAAACACAACATTCAAAATAATTTAACAATTTGTCAGTTTTAAAAATTTTATAATTTAGAATGCTTTCTTATCTTCTTCTAATGCATATTTAGCTTTCATATCTAAGTGTGTATTTGTAATGTCATATTATCTTAAAGCAGCCCACCAAATTGAATAAGGCCCCACAAACTTGGATGCATCACTGCTCATGTGTATTGATCACTTGCAATGTCAGATCCCTCTGCCAGTGTCCAGCCTAACTCAGAGGCCCTCTCATCTCTGCCTCATCAAAACAGAGTCCAGGGGAGAAGGGTTAAGGAGAGAAACTCTGGGGTTGAGGACAGCATAAGTTGAGCAGCATGATATACTGCAAAGAATGCAGGTTTCTGTCAGACAGAACTGGGCTCGAATCCACCTTCTTTCATAGCTGTTAACTTATCTGTTCCTTATCATCTTCGAGGAAAATGAGGCTCTGTGACCCTTGTCAAATTCTTACACCTCACTGAGACTCAGTTTCCTCCCCCCCAAGATGGTAAGGAGCAGATGAACTGAGAGTTGTGAAAGAAGCATCTGGTAAACTGTAAATTGTTGCATACAAGAGTATTAGAAGTAAGGAACTTGGCTAAGGCCATATGTAGTAGAATTAGGACTTGGAGCCCAAGTCTTTCTGGCCCAAAGCACGTGCCTGTACCCATTACACCATGATGCCTCCACTAAGTAACCACACCTTGCTTGTGCCACACTCATGTTAATGGATATGATTTAAGGTATTCATGAAATCAAAATGTAACCTTTATCTTCCTTCTATTCCCCCAACCACACAGCCCTGCTATCATTCCTGATGGGCACAATTCTATGCCTCAGCTTGTATGTTTACCTCACTAGGGAGGTAAGTGGGTTACCCAGGCCTGCCAGCTTTAAGTCATCCCAAATTTACCTAGTACAAGTGGTTATTTTCTAAGTCCTTATCTATGAGGAAAATATAAAAAAAAATAAAGTATTTTTGGAATAAGTTATGTAATAGAGGATTTACTTAAAAACAATACAGTGGAAAAGGAGTTAGGAGGAAGTGAGTAATGATGAAAATAAAAAATGATTAGCTATGAGTTGATCATTGTTGAAGCTGGATTATTCATTACACTATTTCTATTTACTTTTGTATATTGAAAATTTTCCAGAGTAAAAAGTGAAAAAAAAAATGAGTTATTGAATTCCAACCTAGATGCACTTGGGGCTTTGTTTCAGCCCTTTCTCAATTTGCCTCCTGGCATTTATTGTTTGCTCCATTTATTTTCAATTTTTGTGATAACTATATAAGACAAAATCATTATAGTGTGGCAGTAATATTAATAATATGAATAAAAGCTTCCATTTTTGAAATATTTGTTCTGCGCCTGTCCCAGTACAAAGTAATTTTCTTTCATTGTCATTTGATCTTCATAAGAACTCTGTGAAGTAAACACTAGTACTTATTTTATGGATGAGGAAACTTAGGTTTATGGAGATTATGTAACCTGACCAAAGTCAACAATAAGTGATATATTTAAACCATATACCTTAACCATTATGTTAATTGTCTTGCAGACTCTGCTTTATACTCTAAAAAGATGTGAAGCTACAGCAGGCCACTACCTATCTAGAGGAAGAGGAAATCTTATAAAAGTAAAGAAAATGGTCCTCAGTATTCTCTAGTTATCATACACCAAATCTGAACAATGCACATTTCATGTTCTGTTTATACATGCTATACTGTGCAAGACCAGAAGGACTCACATCTTTCCTTTTATGAGCTTGCATCCAAAATAAGAGAACACAAATGTCAACAGATGCAATGAGGCATTTACTTTTCAACATAAGAAGAAAAAGAACATAAAAACAAAAAGAATATAGCAACAATAAAACAAGAAGGAGGGAAGAGAGGAGGAAGAAAAGCATTGATTTAACACTGACTGTACTTGGTACCTGACATATGCAATATATTGCTATTTACAACCCAAAGCTCTTCAGAGAAGGGTGGATCTCATTAGGTAAATGAATGTTGGGTTCTGCTGAGGACTTCAAGGGTGGAAGTTGAATGGAATATGGGCTAGGACCTGAATAGAGGAGAAATTTGGAACTTGGGAAGGAAGGATAATCTGGGAGAAGGAAAAAAGGCACCAGAAGAGGGTGAAACCATGCAAGACCATAAAGAATAATGTAAACAGTGAAAAAATTCCTGATGTCAAGAGTAGCTCATAAACTATTTTTAGTTACTGACTTTTTTCCCCACATACAAACTATGGGGGTACTTGCTTATGAACCTCAGAAGACCACATTATAGGTATGTAGTTTTACACACTCATAATGGGGTAAAGGGGGACAGGAATTTAATTTTGAGCTAGTTACATGACTACAAAGCTAGCTTTTCCAAAAAGAGTCCAGGTGGCTAAGCCTGGCCACTGCTATAGCATTTCTAATAACAGTGAGACCACCACAGGGAAGTGAGGGAAAGCGGGGAAATGATCAGAGGTCTTTGTGAAATACTGGTCTGCTGTCTTGGGGTATCTGATCAGAATAGCAGCAGAGGTCAAGCCAGCTGAATAGACCTAAACTGGCTCAGTGGCTTTCCTATCTAGAGCTTAAATGGCTATGAAGCTTCTGAATCTTTCATCCAGATGCATCTCAATGCCAAGAAGCAGATTCAGACTAAGGTGCAACATACTTGCCATGTGCAGTATAAAGCTCTACCACCAGATCAGCAGGATAAGGATTTTCAGTTTCCCCACAATCATGGAAATCTATGATGTCCTGCTCAGTGGATTAAGGCAGCTGAAGAGATTCAGAACCAATCTGGTTCACTCTGAGCAGAAAGGAGATGCATTAATCCTCATCCTCAGTCTTGACAATATGCTTTGGGTTGGCCACTATGAGATCATCTCTACCACTGGATATTTGTATTAACAGTAATTATTTTTTTTCAAAAATTCCCAGTAATTTTGATTAGAAATTTTTTACAAGATACCACTAGATAGTTCTTTATAAGTTACCACAGGGCTGATGTATCTGCTGGGGTTAGCAAAAGAATTAAATTCCAGATATGTCCCAGACTGGAAGAACTGAGTCCATTTCAATTAAAACCCATCTCTTACAGCCATCCTTTCCAAGAGCATGCTCTAGCAGTTCCAGAGTTCCTTTGTACTCTAGGCAGAGGTGGCCAAACTTTTCCTATATACAGCAAGATGATATATTAATATGTTTTTTACTTTGTCAGTAAAAAATGCACAACTATTCAATTCTGCTATTGTAGCACACAATCAACCACAGACAACTCATAAACAAATGAGTGTTGCTGATTTCCAGTAAAATTTTATTTACTAAAACAGGCAGTGAGCAGGATTTGGCCCATAGGTCATAATTAGCTGACCCCTGCTATAGGATTTCAGAAGAAAACTGCTTCATGCTTTTGATTGGTAGCTTCTTTCCCTCAGTCAGCCTTCATGACATTCTTCAGAGTATGGCAGGCTCAGCTCTAATACTCATGACTTTCTTGAAGTTTAGAGCACAACTAAGGAGAACCACAGATCCCTGAGTTGCAAATTTCTGCACTGAGAACTACTAGGGCTCACACTGAATGCTAGAACTAACAGGATGACATGTGAATTGCCATTCAGGTCAGCAGTGTGGCAGTATAGTGACACTCACTTTTCAGTATATCTAGTCTTATTAACCATAAGAAATACTCCTGTGTGTTTGCACCAACCTAGATTTATTCTTGATGCCATTCTTTTTTCTCCAATTCCACAACACTCAGTGTTTTACTGATGTGCTCAGCAGTCTTAGAGAAAGATACTTTTTGCTGCATAGCAAGTCTTTTGTTCCTGAAATTTAGAGCATCACAAAGACCAGTTGAGCCTCGTAGCTCTGAAGAGATATTTCTGGTATAAAGAACTATCTTGACAGAGGGGTTCCATCAGAGTCAAAGATCCCTCTGGCAATGATTTTTGAGAACAGACTTAGTTCTGGCCTAGGTTCATGGCACCCAGGAAGGAAGAGGCAAAAGATGCTGTAGACAATAATGAGTGTTGTTAATGTTGCCAGCTAAAGAATTTTAAGGATAAATGGGTGTAATTCAATTTGAAACAGTCTGTGGTACAATATAAACTTATCACCTATTTCCCCAAATCTTAAAATCAGCTGCATATTCAAATACATGTGTGAGTGGAGTTTTGAGGCAAATTGACTACCTTACTTCATGTTGTCACTGTTTCTTCCATTAATGCCTTATTGATCTCTCTGCCAATAGTTCTACCTCTCTCCGATTTATTCTCCCTACCAATGCCAGAGTGATTTTTTTTTTTTTAATGAAAATTTTACCATGTTACTCCTCTAATTTAAATCCGTCATTACCTCCTCTCAGGCTTCAGGAAAAGTCCAAGTTCTTCAGCATGATATTCAAAGCCTTCCTTAATTCTATACCCAAATGCCCAACTACTCCTCCTCCTCCTCACAGCCTATATTCCTGACATAGTAATATTCACAGTTCCTTAAAGAGACCACATTCTTGGTCATCTCAGATATTTCTCAAATGGAATTTCCTCTGTGTGGAATGTGTTTCTTATTAGTCTTTGTCTCTGTAATCGCTTATCTTTCAGATAAAGGTCATATATCACTTGTCCCAGGCTGGCTTTGATGTTCATTTATTTCTATGTAGCATTCTGCATTATAATTGATTACTTACTAGTCCTCACCCACCCATATACATTCTTTGAGCACAGGTAATGGATTTTCTTGTTTCTCACCTGATTAAGTACACAGCATATAATTTTGAATAATGAATTAAATTAATGATAGTTACTTAAGGCACTAATGGAAAACACCTCAAAATCTAGAAGAGAAATGTTAGAAGATGTCTAAAGCTATATAAGTAAACATATATTTTTAAGGTGCATTAAATTTTAACATGCATATACAAAAGTATATATAAGTGTAAAGCCAGACAAATTATTTTTGTAATCGGAGCACATTTGTGAAACTAGCACTCAGATCAAAAAACAATATTACTAGTATCCTGAATATCTTCCACTCATACTCCCTTCACTTTACCCATACTAAGGGTAACCATGCCCTGATTTCTAATGCATAGTTTAGTTTTGCATGCTTTTGCACAACATAAAAATATAGTCATACAATTTGTACTCTTTTGTATTGGCTTTTTCTCCACTTAACATCATGTCTGTTTGATTTATGCATATTGCTGCATGTAGGCAAACATCATTCATTCCCATTGCTGCATAGCATTCCATTGTGTGACTCTACCATAATTTGTTCATTCATTCTATCCATTCTATTGTTTATGAGCATTTGGGTACTTCTCAGCTTGGGGCTCTAATAAGTAGAGCTGCTATGAACACATCTTTTGGTAAACATAAATGTATATTTTGGTTGAGTACACTCTAAAAGTGTAATTCCTGGGTAACAAGGTATGCATATACTCAGCTTCACAAGACACTGCCAAAGAGTTCTCCAAAGTAATTGCACAAACATAGAGCTTCTTTTAATTCATGAAGTATGTTAAGCTCATAGAAAAATCTCTATGTAAATACAAAGTACTGTTATTAACTCAATGCCTCATTTGCACAAGATCATCTTGTTCCACAGCAATTAAAAATAACATCTTTGATTAGATAAAATCAAATATCTACTGGGATTTGCATTTATAATGTAGATGTGTCACTCTCTTTTCTCTAATCAAAATTAGATTTTGACACGCTTTCAAATGTGTCAGTGGAAAGACAAATGCTGGTGTGCTGTTTTAAAAAGCATATTAGGTCATCATATATGTTTGGTATGTCAATACTTTCTTTAGGAATGCGCTGGTTTGTCAAGTGATTGGAAAGGACACTCACATACAAATTAATATTTTCTACATCTGCATTGTAGATTTTGCAGTATTCATATATTTTTTTTAAAAATCTGATCCATCAATCTCTAGAATTTATGTCATCATAAACATTTTATGGAATGATGGTTCACTTCTTTACATTAGCTATTTTTTCTCTTCTTTTGTTATTAAATTTGTTGAGGTGACATTGGTTAATAAAGTTATACAGGTTTCAGGTGTACAATTCTATAATATCATGTGTTGCATTAATTATTTTAAATTTAAACTTTAAATTGTATATTATATTAAGAAGGGTCAGTACAGAAAAAAAATGCTTAAAAAAAGAAAATATACAGCATAAAGAATATTAAAACCACTGGTAATACTACTTTGCATGAAAATTGTTAAAACCAGTGTATGTTCCTCCCTATTTTCCTATATATTCCTATATGTATGTATGAATTTTTAAAACAAAATTAGAATCATACTATACATATATTTTACCTCATTTTACTTTTTGTCTATAAATATCTTCATATAAAGTTATGTAAGGTTTTAAAGCTTAAACAAAATGGCATAACATGTTAACAAGTATTTGTCACTTTAAGCAAAAGATCAATTCTCATTCTGTCACAAATATTATGAAAGTATAAAATGCCCACAGCACTTGGTTAGATGCTACAGATATTGGTACCATGTCACTAAAAAAAACATCATTTTAAGGACTTGGTGAGCTGGATTTGATTCATGGCCCTACCACTAAGTAGCCATGTTATGTACAAGCAGTTACTTCATCTGTCTAAGCCTATGTTTACTCACCAAAAAATTGAATAACAAAATAGCTATCATATGTTTGTCATGAGGATTGGATGAAGTAATATATAGGGAATTCTTGACATGGTAACTGGCACATAAAAGATACTCAATAAATTTGCTTAAATCTGAATCTGTGGGAAGCACTAAAAATTGTAAGAAACTGTCATTGTCCTTCAGAAACTCATAGTCTAACAGTAGAGATGCAGAAATTACATAAATCAATAAGAAGAAGAAATCCATTTTCATTGATTAAATGCCTACTGTATGTCCAGGTCAATGCTGTACACTTTCACTTTTACTATAAAGGGCCTCACTGCACAGGGAGATTAAAAGGATCCCTGGGGCCAGGTGCTCCTATCCCTGTATCATATACTTGGGAGAAGCTTCCCTTTTACAGAGAATCCTAGGCACGTTGCTGAATTGGTAGAGCAAAGGTCTTTGAAGTTTTGATGAGCAGATAGGGTAGATAAAAGCAAAAACAAGAAAAACTGTCCTGTAATAGATTTCAGGTGTTTTCTATTTTGTAAAACATCCAGATTTGAATTCCAACCTTACTGAATGTCATTTCTTTTTTCTGAGAAGTCATCAGAATGGTCCATTTGGTCAGGCAAAAATAAAGATCCACTTTTGATCTGAAAATATTTGAGAGATTATGGATAGATTGAAAAAAAAAATCATTCTATGTAAAAACATAAAAGGTTGCCTATGTTGTAGGTACAGATATATCTCCGAAGACTGTTTCTTTGGAGAAATGTGTTTTCTTTGGAAAGATTTGAGTTGTGCTGTGCCAGGGAATTGCTATCTGTTCTTGTGGTGATATGTGTGTGTGTATGTGTGTGTGTGTGTGTGTGTGTGTGTGTGTGTACGCATGCACGCATGTGTGCCCACATGACAGCTTACAGAAGATGAAAAAATCAATTGTTATGGGGAATTTTGTGGAAAATAGGGAGCAAAGAGTACTGCTTCAGATACCAAGAACAAAGTTAAGGCACAAGGTTGATGAGTATCCATTCTGTTCATTTCAAAACATACTCCCATCTCACTCTGGCACTCCAAGTGTTGAAGGCCATAAATGCCTACAGAGGCAGCACCCTTGCACTGACACTGGCACTGCCCTCCTCTCTACCTAGAAGTCTCTGCTCTCTCTCTCTCAGACTAGTTTTGGTAAAGTTTCATAACTGTGGCAAGGTTATGTTTGTACAGTGCTGCCCACAGAAGCATATGGTGGCAAGTTCACAAACTTAATTGCTTTGGGACAATGACAGCTCTGATGACCATTCCAGAAAAAGAGTTCCAAAATTGCATTGAAGGGTGAACTAGGCACTGGCATTGGTACATGGCTTCCCAAGGGGAGTACTTCGAAGGTGACCATACTGATGTTAGTCAGCAATGAGATATGCAGCACTTTTTCTAGGATGAGTTCATGAAATTAATTGTCCGACCTCATATAAGATCCAGAAGAGTAGAGATTTTTAATTTTTTTCATTGCTGTATTCTAGAACTTATTACATTGCATGATACATAGTATATCCTCACTATATATCTGTTAAATGACTAAATGAATAAATGGGTGTTTTGCCCATAATGGTGATGATTCAACTTCTTTCAAGTTACCTTCTTGGTCAGAGAACATTAACTTGTGGAAACTACAGACCAAGAGGAGAAACATGTCAGGACCCACGTGGAGTCCTGCAGCTGACAGACTGGTCTGAAAGCACATGTGAGACATCCACTTAAGAGCTTCTGAAAAATATTATGGTGTGCTTTCTAAAAAGAACTGAGTATTCCGCACAGGACAAGAACAAGAACTCTAGATTGTTTGTGTTATTAGACAAAGTAATTAGAGGAGGTACACCCAACCCAAGTTGTAAGTACCCTGGAAGACTTTTTAGAGGAACTGCTACATGGGTATCAGTTGGTTTGCCAGGAGATAAGTGGGAAAGAAGGGAATAACAAGTGCAAAATAGAGACTTGTGAAAGCAGGCCATGTCTAGTAATGACCACAGGCAAGTGTGGTTAAAGGGCAGCATGTCTGGCAGGAAGTAGTACTCAGGTGCTTTCTGACTTACCATTTAATAGATGAGGATCTTTCTTGTCCTTTCTGTCTACAAGGTCCTTGGAATGAGACTATAGCCAGAAATCTGAGTTTTGGAAACTTAGCTTTGTTCCATTGGTATCTCTGTCTTCAATTGTTCTTCATTCTTAAGTGTTTTTGGTTTGCACAAAATCCACGTTATCTCCCCATGCAGAGGATGAAATAAGACTAGAGAGATTAATTATTAAGGGGCTTATCAATAATCCAAATAAGAGAGGGAGATTATCTGAAGTAAGATCTTGGTAGTGGAGATAAGAGAAGAAATGGATATGAGGGTTATCTGAGAGGTAAAATTTACAGAATTTGGGTGATAATTAGTGAAGCAAGCAACTTTTTTTTTTTTTTTTTTTTTTTTTTTAAAGAAAACAGTATATCGTACTGTCGCCAGGGGCCAGGAAAGAGAAATTGAGCTGAGCTCTAGTAGAATGCATAATTCCACTAACGATAGCAATCCCTCTGAGCAGTCACATCATAGGGACGTGTGAACGGTGATCACTATTAATGCTTTTCCTGCCTGAGTGCCGGGAGGGAATGCCCAAGGAGAGGAAGAAAGGATGGCTGCAAAATAAGGAGACACAGCATATTAATGATGACGGTATATATGTATTTTTGGAAGAATTTAGTTTGAGGAGTTAAACTGTGGCAAGGAAGTGTTTACTGAAAATTAAGTATGAATAAAGTTTTACTGGTAGAGAGATGAGAAAATTTTTGTACATTGCTCAAAGAGAAACCAAGGCAGTAAGATACAGAAGGTCAGAGGATCCAGACTTCCCTGAAAATTCCTGGGTCTTGTGCTAGACCTGTGCAAATGGGGATAGACTCAGAGAAACAAATAGTCTGAGGAAGGTCATCCTAAGCGATGGGACTAGAATTTACAAACGTTTGAAAACAGATGCGCATTTTCAGGAAAACTGAGACCAATCTATAAATTCCTTTCAGTAGTGAATACCTTATTTACCATTGTATCCTGACGACTTAGCACAGGATATAAAACACTGTAACACTCAGTAAATGTTTCTTAAATGAACACAAAAATTTTGCATGAGGAGAAGGCTTTAGATGGGGGCTTGTAGAAAATGCTGGTAAACAAATTTTGAAAGTTACATTGTAAAGACCCAGGAGTGTCAGGGTAAGGAACACAGACTTCCTTCCGGGACAAAGAGTCATTAACTAACATAACATTTCTCAGTGGAGCTGCACACGACCAAGACTCAACTACAAGAGACCCAGTACTGTCTTGCTATAGTTTAAAAGTAGTTAACTCATATTTACTGAGCAGATATTCCTTGCTAGGCTCTAAGCTGGGCCTAAGAGATATTTCAGACATAATCTTACTCTCAAAGAGCTCATGGATTAGTGGGAAATGACACATATAAACAAAAATTACAACATAGTATGAAAAACCCAGTAACAGAAGAGTTGCTGGGGGTTGAAAATGGGACGAGTATTCTAAGCAGAGGTAACATCATTTGCAAAAACATGGAAACACTCACAAATAGGTGATTCTTGGGAGTTTATGAAATAGTAACAAATTCTAGTTGGAGCACAATGAAATCTTAGCCTGACTGTATATCATCTATCTATCTATCTATCTATCTGGTGATCTGTCTGCTTATATAAAATTTATGAACAGCCAATTTATTTGAGAACATATTGAAGTTTTCAAAATCACTTTTCTTATGAGTAAGTCTATGTACATTGGAATGTAGTTAATGGTACAACTTAATTTACACAACTTTTAAAATGTAAATGTAAAAATATTTTCAGAAGATATACTTCAAAAATCCTTTTATCTGTTTTAGGTTTTAAGTCAAATTAGAATTTGTCAATGTTGTCTCCCTGGTAATATTGTTGACATCTTTACTTCTCTGCCTAGAAACCAGTCTAGGTCTCAAAAACTCAAGACTATGAGGCTGAAGAGAAAATCAAATCCTATCACTTAATTTTCTAGAAAGAGAAATTAAAACAACAGGAGGGAAAGCACTTGTCCAAGACCCCACAGTAGAGTGGGGGTACAACTGGTCATGGAAGGTAGGCTGTCTGACATTCAGGCTCACACTATCCACTACAGGTACAACAGCAGATATTTCTACATCGACATAGCCCCTCAATATGACTTCACCTGGAGTCTGAAACTCAGAATCAATGCTCAGTTTTGATCCTAACTCCATTTCCAACTGAAATAGCTAAGGATTCCTTGAAATATGCTGAATTTCAAATCACTATTTTAGTTTAAAATAATCTTCCCATTAGTATAGTCTCTTAAAGTTAGGTCCAGAAGAAAACCTCAGATAAGAAATGTAAGTTTGGAAAATATCTTTAAGATTAATACATGTGCATTATTCAGAATTCTCACAGTTGCATATAACAGAAAACCAGTAACAGCTTTTTAAGTAAGAATATTTATTGGTTCTTATAATAAGAAAGAACAAATGTAAAAACTGGATTAGAGACTTGATGCCCTCAAAACTCTCTCTCTTCCTTATACTCAGATTTTGTCTCTATGTTTGCCTAATTCTCTCAGGACTCTTCAAGACAAAGGACATGCAACTGTTAACAACTCCAGGGTTCCATCCTTTATGTCTTATACATCAAAGAGAAAGAGAGGCCTCTCTTTTCTAGCTTCAGAAAGAAAAGTCTGAAGAGTGACTCTTACTGGTTCCTCCAGCATGCATCTCTTGCCACCTATGAACTTACCACTATGCCCAAGAGGAAAAGAAACCATGACAGGTGATGTCAGAGTCAAATGGCAGCCTCTGTGATTGGAGGGGTGGAAGATCACAGTTGAAAACCACACTGGAATCACAAGGCATGAGGGAGAAACTATTTCCCAAAGGTACAAAAATATTACCAGAAGGGAGCAAGGAATGCTAGCAAACTACAACAGCAGATGTCCTCCACAAATGGTATTTATGGTGAAGGTTCTTTAAAATGAAATGGGGATTTGAAATAGAACATATTTAAGACTGAGGTAGCACAATTAAAATGCATGCTATTTAAGATTCAGTTAGGACATGCAAGATGGAACATAAATACATCATTAAAGCAGGTAAGGATTTAAAATTATGTAAATTTGAAGTAATTTTGAATATATGGTTAATAGTTAAATGCACTACTTAAGACGGAAGTAATGTATTTAATGTGAGGATATGTAAGATTGATCAATATGTACAATGAGAACTGTTAAAATAAAAAATAATATTTATAAAATAATTTAAAACTATGTGATTTTGTACTAGTCACTTTCCCTTTCTGAGTCTCAACTGCTTTGTCTATATAACCAGTCATCGGGACTAGAGGAATGAATGCTAAGACTATCTCCAGTGCTAATATCAAATGACAATAACTCCTTGAAGGCAGTGACTGTCTTTTTCTACTTTGTGTCTTCACTGTCTAGCACATTGTATGTAGTAAGTGTTAATAACTCTTGATTTGAATGAAACATAACTGTGGATCAGGGAAGAGGGACAGTTTCAACATATGTTCAGGAGGTAGAATAAATAATATTTGGTGACAGGTTGGAAAAAGAGTGAGTGGAGAACCCGGCTGACTACATTTCAAATGAAATGGAGTCCAGTTCACCAGATTCCAGCAAGAGGAACCATCAATGACTAAATAATTGTCAATACATCCTTAGAAAAATCAGTTTAAAAAATCTTAGGTTATTAAATAATAAGAAGAGAATCCTTAGAAGGGAATGGATGAGCCATGACAAGCTCTTCATTCAATAAATAGCTTAAAGCGTGGATTAAAAGCATTAAAGACTATTTCATGTCACTTTTGAATATCCCAATTATGGAGATAATACAGGGTTAGAAATTCAAGAGTTATCAGCTTTGGTTTTATTGGTTCTGAGAGGAGCACAGAATGTGACTGAGAGCTGAAAAGGACCTCATAATGTGACAATTATAATTTCTGAACTTAAAGATGTGATAGATGGTGTACTGGAGAATTTCTGGGCTGTTTTTCATGTCAAGAATGTCTGTGACATATTCTATAGATATTAAGATTTCCATGACAATTTGGGGGTTTATGGCAACAAGGCTATGTGAAATCAGGCTATTATGAGATAATCCAGGAAAAATGACTGGGGTATAGAGAGATTATCTATTCAAATCCTGCCATTAGATTCATAAGAAAATAGGGAAAGTTGCTCAAGATCATATATTGAGTTAATGGCAAAGATGCTAATAGAGGAATTAAAATGAAAGGAAACTAATATTCTTTGAGCATTTACTGTGTGTCAATTAGTTAGGCAGCTTAACATGTATTAGCTGAATGGATGTCACCAGATACACTGGGGATGGGTTTAGTAGCTTCATTTTATAGATGGAGAAACAGATGAAGAGAGTTCAAGTTACCAACCATAAATTTCAGAGTTAGAATTGATCACATGTTGGCCCATGGGGTCAAGTCTTTGGCCCATGTTTGATACTAATTTAGCTCCCTAGTATATAGAGAACATATGTACCCTCATTTTTCAGGGAGAATCCTAGTTTATGCATATGATCTTGGCATAATTGTCAATAGATCTCTTCACTCAAAAATTTCAGGTCTGGAAGATAAATTATATGACCAACCTACTTTTCACCATGAACTGGAAAATATAAAGCACTGCTCACTTTATTTCAAACAAAATTTGGGGACCCAGGAGATGGATGCCCATGAAGTTTCCTTCATTACTACTGGGTCTTCAAAGAAAATTGATTTTCTTTTGAGAGAACATTCTCTCATTCACAAGTCAAAAGTCACCAGTAACTAAAGATAGAAATCAGAAAAGGAAATGGAGAGTAATTAGGCAAGGAAAGGGATTCTGTCTAACTTAATTCCCAGACAAACTACAAGCAATGAGAAACCACATATCAATTTAAAGATCACTGGAACAGAAGACTGAAAAAATTATATTGGACATTGAATCAGATCCTCATTTCAACTAAGTATTCTTAGAGTATGAATAACTAACATTCAAACAGCACTCTTCAGTTAACACGTAGTTTCATTTATTCATGAATTCATCCATTTTTCATTTATTCATCCAATAAATACTCAGCAAGTCCTATTCTATGCTGAAACTAAGCTAATTACTTTAACTCCTGAGAACAGAGACTGTGTTGGCCTTACTCCCTGCTGAACTCCTAACATCTGACACAGGGCCTGACAAATAATAGGTGTTCAATAAACATATGTTGAGTGACTATGAGTAAATACAAAGATTAATATGCAATTGTCCAAAAATTCACTGCGTAGTAGAGAAGAAAGACAAATCAGAGAATATACTGCCATAAGTATATAACAGCAGAAAACCACAGAACTTAGAAAAACTGAGAAGCTAACTAAGAGAGTGCAGGTCAGAGAAAATTTCCTGGAGGAGTTCATACCTCAGATGAATTTTGAAATGGCAATTACTTTCACTTGGCTATCAATACAACCAAGAAGTAGAGATTGTTACTATTTTACAAAGAAAGAAACTAAGTCTCAGGGAAGCTAAGTAAAGTCCAAGGTTATACAATGTTCACATTAATACACTTCATTATACTCGTAATTTAGCTCTAAGGAAGTCACAGGGTAAGGGTAGGAGCTTTTGCCAAGGATTACAAATACCAGAGGAAGACTTTTTCATATTTTGGGATTGAAAAAGAGGTTCAAAGCCTGAGTACAACTTCTTTGACTCTGGATAACAGAGGAACTAAGTCAGGGCCAGAATGAAAGAAGCTTTAAAGAACAGATGCACAGGTAATGTCTGATTTGTTCCCGAAATAGACATTTGCTGAGAACTTACTATGTGTCAGGCACTGAAGACACAGAGATGGAATACATGTCTCTGATTTCAAAGAACTCAATGTCTAGTAAGATAATACATATACCACCAGAGGAGGAAAGGACAGAGGCTTGGAGTTGATACTCAATCAAGGAATACAAAAAAAAAATCATTTTCCTTTGTGAAATTCTCAGTAACTTGAACATAGAAGGTCAAGCATGTCAGGAAATGGGAATATTGAATACAGGCAGTGGGCTCCATAATGAGAGAGACCATGTCTAACCGATATTTGTATCATATCCCCAACAACTGCCATCTCCACTCCTCTCCTGGTACCTAACTCAAGATCGGGCACTGGAAAGGTAGCTAATAATAGGCTTGCTGAATGAAAGGACAAATGAATGAACGGATAACAAGTAACAGATCAAGGTGTGCCTCACTCCCCAAAACACTGACATTTTAATACCAGCCCTCGATGCCTTAAATTAAACTAGTAAAGTAGAGTGTCAGGTTCTATGTCAAGTAAAAAAACTATGGAGACATTTTTATTAAAATATAGTACCTTTTGCATCCTTTTATACTGAGAAACAATAATCCCTAGCCCTGACTGATGCTAATCCCACTCCTATACAAACACACACACACACACACACACACACACACACACACACACACACACCCCTTTGTGAGGGCATGCAGGCTGACTCTGGCTGCTAGGACTTATGAATTATTCCCAGTAGGTTCCTATAATTTCTATACTAAGTGACTTTGAGTAGGTCACTTTCTCTCTTTGAGCCTGTTGCTCCATCTGTAAAACTTTCAGAATAAGAGCTGCCTCACCTACCTTACCAGGCTGCTGTGAGGATCTCATGAAATAGGGATGTTAAAGTGCTATAGAATATGTCCTTCCCCATGTCCTCTATTTCAGCAAATGTGACCATCATTTCTATATTCCCAGTGACTGTGCACAGGGATTGCTCACTGACTTTTTGTCAAATGAATGAATGCATACCATTATTATTCCAGGCTGTCGGAAAAGGACAGAAGGATTCTAGCAGCCTCATCTAGATAATATTATGATTCCTCTGAAGCACTTAGCTCAAACCTAAAGAGAATGGAGCCTACATATAAAAGAGGTGGTCTGGTAATAAATCACATATTTGCATAAGCTATGAATCATTCTCATAATTAGAACAAATAATTTTCCTATAAATCAAGGCCCTGACAGCTGTGAAGTCTGATGTTTATCCCCTCAAGCCGTCTAATTATAGTGAGAAGATAGCAAATGATTCTTCTTTGAAGGAGAAAAAGTCAAAGAAGGAGATTTTGAGGGACAAGTACATGTACTACTAAATCTAATAGTTTTAGATGAAGGCAAAAGAGACTTGAAATGATTTCCAATTACTTACCTCTTTGCTTCAGAACTGCGTTCCCAGCTTTAGCAAGGCATTTGGTGAAGTAGTATTTTGTGCCTGAGAATGGAATTTTTATATCAATTCAGGTTCATATGTCTAAATTATTGCCATTTTAGGGTAAACAGTGGCTTCTCAATGGTCAGGCTGTCTTCCAGTGTGAAAACATTCTAAAAATGCTTCAAGAGTTTGACCTCCATTAACTTCAATTCAGTATTCATCCACCTCAGTCTACCTTCTCAAGAAAATTTTAAAAGAATTTGGGTGCCTCCAAAATGAGGCACTACCACCCACATGAGGTAAAGAGAAAAAACATTCCTAGCCTAGATAGCAGAGGATGCAAGGCTGGAGGGGTCTTAGTTTCATCCTGTCCAACTTCGCATTTTACAAATGGAAAAAGTGAAGCTTTTTAAAAATGGGGAGAGTGGACTTGCCCCCAAAGTCCAAAGACATAAATACAGAAGTAAAACTTTACCAGGACAAGTACCAAAATCCATGTTCTATCAACTATCCCATACTGCCCTTCATTATACCACTTGATCTTAGTCCTTTTCCATTAAATGAGATAAGGTGTTGGAGAGCTTCTAGGTCCATAATTCTATATTTTTAGATAGATACAGGACCAAAAAAAACTCTTTTACTTTAACACTGCCTTAATACTGGTAATTCACTGATTTACACCTATAAATCTATAAAAGCTTAAATGTCCTAATCTCAATTTTTCCTTTCACTAAAATGAGGGTAATAATAGCTTCGTTACTGTGCTGTCATTATGGTTAAATGATATAATGGATGTGAAAGTGTTTTGTAGTCAATAAAGTAACCAAAATGATGACAGAGGAAAAGAAAGAAGAATCTCCTTTCCTCCAGTCTCATCCTATCTCCTTCACTTGTTAAAGTGTGTGAAAGAGCAGCTCTTTCACAGGAGTTGAGATTTAACTGAACTCACAAGTAAAGCAGCAGAAGAGGGAATAAAAATCCATGGGATCAGAATGCAATCTCATCACTTTTGTCTCTTGTTGGGTTTTGTTAACCAGCATAAGAAAGAAAAATTGACAGGGGTGGTGAGTGGGCCTCTCTCTAAAAAGGCCCTTCCATCTGGTGCAACACCAAAACCATCAGTCCTGTAATTAAAATGCAATTCCCATTCCCCTGATGTAATCCCAGGATGGCCATTCCATCTGCATGAGATATAGGAAGGAAAGCACCATTTTCTGTACTTTTCGGGCTCCATTAAGTTTATTCTCTTTCTATTAATTAATCTAACTACACTAGGGGTTCCGTCTTACTCTGCAAAACAGGGTGGCACAAACTATACGTGAGATATCTGAAATAGCATGGATTTTTAAAATTCGGTGCCCTTCCCCATTACAGAAAGGCTTAATTACTTCTGCCTAAATCTGTAATTAAAATATATCACTGATGCAGATTCACCTGTGTGTGTAGGTGTTGGTGGGCAAGCCTGTGTGATGGGGAGAGATGAATCACCCAGAGACAGCATGCAGAGAATGAAATTGTGCTAGGTGGCAAGATGAGTCTCAGGGAGGACTTAAAAAGGAAAGTCAGAAAAAGTTGGAGAACATATAGGAGAAATCCTGTTAACTCTTAAACTAAAAAGAAAAATGGTATCATGTCCAACAGCAAATCATGACAGTGAAGGCATTTGCTGGGTGGAAGAAAACTAAAGTAGGAGGTGACATGAAATGGGGCTGAATTGTGACAGCAGCCAAGGTTGTAGTAGAAAGGTAGTCTGATCTATAGAGAAAAGGCAAAGCCAGAAATGGGGAAGTGGGAAAAGAACTGAAAACCAGGACAGGCAGATTCAGTAAAAGAGCTATGTGACCTGTGTATGCTTGAGTCTCTGCTTTAAATGTTGTTTAGATGTGCTATGGGGTTAGGCATGAAGGACTAAATGACATATTTCAGACTGAAGCATTTTAGGAAGAAAGTACTGAGTTATAAGAAAACAGATGTCCAATTCTGGTTCTGCTACACATAATTTGTCTGGTCTTGGATAAGTCAGTTCCATTTAGGCGTGTTTCCTTATCTGTAACTTAGGGCAATAGTACCTATCTCATGTACTCAGCCACTGTGTACAGCTACACAACTGTGGCAGCACCTTTCACATCAACTGTAAAATGAACAGTGCCTCCTAGAGTTGTGCAATGCAAAATTACTGTGAAACCTGAATATGGGCTGAAAAAAGGAAAGTTTTTTTTTGCAACAGCAAAGTATATATAAATGCATTAAGGTACTGGACTAGATGATTTTTAAGGTCTTTTTCAATTCCAATATTAAATAGTTTCCTGACTCATTTGTACTTTTTTCATTCATGCATTCAACCAAACTTCAACAAGGTCCCAAGCCAAATACCGAAAATTTAAAAATAATTTGATGTATGTTCATTTCCCCTAGGATCTCACTTTATACCATGTAAGGTCCTTCTAGGTAAGAAAATTGGTGCTTTTCAATTGCATTTTCCTAGGCCTTGATATTTAAGTACAATGACTGAATTACAGTACTACTAAGGAACTATAAATTTTAAATGATATATTTAAAATTAGGCAAAGTCTTGTGTTTAACAAATAGAATTATTCCTAAAGTCTTTAGATAGTTTTAATAGGAAGTACTGAAGTGGAATTCAGACAGGCTTGGCTAGTCACTTGAATCAAGTCACATACATCATCTCCTATGGCTCCTACTAACCATATAAAAGACTGCGCCAACCTATATGATCTTTGACCTTAAAGCTTTCAGGATCTAAACTTTAGCTAGTACATTATTAAATTCTCTTCAGTAATTTCACCATAGAATGCATACACACACATATGTTGGCAATATACACTTATACCAAAAATGACCAAAAATTTTCTAACATCTCATAAAACACCCCTAAGTACTATAAATACTTGATAATTCTTGCTAAGCCAAGCAAAGGTAAAAATGAAATTCACAGAAAGATTTAATAACTATTAAACCAGTTCTTTCAAACTCTTTTGTCATAATTTTCATTTAAATGGTTTCTGAAATACTGAACTCACTGATTAGAGTTTTCTCTGTTTTTATCTCCATTTACACTTCTTTCTTATAAAACATTTCACAACTATTTTCTCCTACAATTTCATTTTTCAATAAAGCAGATTGGCTGAACCACAGGATCCATCCATATAGGAGAGGAGTAGGAAACAGAACTGGATGTAGACTCCCAACCATGGTACTTCCTAGTTGTGCGTCCTTCAGTGAAGGATTTAACCACCCATAGCCTCAGTCTCTCTAGCTATAAAATAGCAATAACAATTACTCCATAGTGTAACTTAAAAAGTAGAGAAATATACATAGAATTTGTAGTACAATTTTTGGTACACAATAGGCATTCTATAATGTTATTTTTCTCCCACTACACCCCACCCATAACATCCTCTATAGATAAAAAGCTTTTCTGAAAGAACAGCTTCTATTTAAACTGAAAATTATGCTCTAGATATATGAGTATTACAATAATACCTATGTCAAACATGCCCTATAGATATCCTTGAGATAATACATCAAATTACACAAACTCCATGCACTCATCAGAGACTAACTTGAAAATTTCTGGTCATTCAGCCCTTTCAAATACTCATGCCAAACACTTAATTAAACTATTCTGTATTTGAAAAAGACAGTAAGAGGAAATAATTAGCTATCCATTCATTAAGATTTCTGACCTCTAAACAATACAAAAAGTACTTGAATTTTGTTAGCTTTACTAGCATTAGAAGTGTCATGACTGAGTAGGTTATGCCTTCAGCTTTTATATACAGCTAGTATGAGAAATGTTTACCTATGAGAAACAATATAATATTTGGTAAAATCCTAGTTTAAAAATATCCAAACATAAATTTAAACAAAACTTATTTAAGGAATACACATTAATAATCCCTCCTAGAATGTGAGGCTAGAAAAAACTTCTTTCTCAATCAGCAAATCTGCTTCCTTTTCTCAAACAAAGGGAACAAAGAAAAGTCATTATGTTATTTCTGCCTTCATATCCAGGAAACTCAGAGCTATGTCTAGTTTTCAAATGCAACAGCTATTGGCCCATAAACTGAAGCTTATCAAATTTAAATAACTGAAATCATATAGAATATATTCTTTGACCACAATGGATTTAAACTAAAAATCATTAGTTGAAAGGTAACAGGAAACTCTCCAAATACTTAAACACTAAATCAGGGGTGTCCAACCTTTTGGCTTCCCTGGGCCATATTGGAAGAAGAAGAATTATTTTGGGCCACACATAAAATACACTAACAGATAACTATTGAGCTAAAAAAAAGGTTCATGCATAATTTTTGTAACGTTTTAAGAATTAGTATTGGGCCGCATGCTTGCATTAAATAATGAAGTTACAAATAATCTGTGGAATAAAGTGAAATTTTCAAGAAAAAAAATTTTTAATACAGTTAACAATAAAAATGAAAATGGACCATATCAAACTTTGTGAGACATTGTTAAAGCAATGTTTAGAGGAAATTTTATAGCATTAAATTCATACATTAGAAAAGAGGAGGGAGTTCCCTGATGGTGTAGCGG
>PVJL010003170.1:132990-166785 GCA_004026885.1 Lyroderma lyra
AAAAAAAAAAAAAAAAAAAAAAAAAAAAAAAAAGAAAAAGAAAAGAGGAAAAGTCTCAGATCAATAATCTAAGCTCTGACTTCATGAAATTAAAAAAAAAAGCAAATGTTTAAATCAAAGCAAGTAGAAGTAAGGAAATAATAAAATAAGAGCAGAAATAAATGACATTGAAACAAAAAAAGAAGTAGAGAAAATCAGTGAACAAAGACCCATTCCATTGAAAAAGATCAATAAAGTTGATAAACCTCTCTCTCAAGAAGAAACAAAGAAATAGAGACATGAATTACTAATATCAGAAATGAAACAGGAACATATCATTACAGGCCATGAAGATATCAAAAGAAATTTAGGAAAAAGTATGAACAACTCTATAAACATACATTTAACAAATTAAATGAAATGGATTTATTCCTTGAAAAATACAAAGTACTGCAAGTAACATAATATGAAATAGTAACTTGAATAGTCCTGTAACTATTAAGGGAATTTAATTTGTAATTCAAATTTTTTTTTTTTTTAAATCTCCAGGCCCAGATATTTCACTGGAAAATTCTATCCAATGTTTAAAGAAGAATTAACACCAATTCCATACAATCTCTTCTAGTAAATAGAAAAGGAGTGAACTTCTCAATTCATTTTATGAAGTTATAATTTTAATCTGGTATCAAAATGAAACAAAGACAATATAAAAAATGAAAACTACAAACGAATATCCCTCATAAATATTATGCAAAAATTTGTAACAAAATATAAGCAGAGAATTCAGCAATATATAAAAAGAAAAATGTACTATCATCAAGTGGAATTTATTAATATTCAGGAATGATTCAATTCAAAAGCCAGTCAAAACAAACAAACAAAAAAAGCCAGTCAATATAATTTATCACATTAACAAGCTAAAGAAATTACATGATCATATCTCTTGATGAAGAAACATTATTTGACAAAATTCAACATAATGAAAACTCTTAGAAAAATACGACTAGAGAACTAGCTTAACTTGATAACAAATATCTACCAAAAATCTACAGGTATTGTCATACTTAATGATGAAAAACTGTCAGGTAGCAATAAGAATGCAGAAGAGAATAAAGGAAAGGGCCCCCACACTTAAGACATATATACACAAAAAACCGGCAATTGTTAAGAAGAGCTGTGAGAGTACATAGGGAGGAATCCTGTGATGATTTGGTAGACGGTCATCTAATCCAACCCAGGTTTTGAAGGGCAGAAAATAAAACAAGAGTTCACCAAGAGAGATGAAAAGGAGAAAGGAATTTCTAGAAGGAAAGAAAAACGTTGTAATGGACCTTAAGCCAAGGTAAGTATTATTGATAGATAGTATACTTATCCGGACATGATGGGAAATGAAGAGCCCAGGTTGCTCAGACCTCAGTTCTGTAGGAGATGGGGAAATACCGTTTTGTTTTGTTTTGTTTTGTTTTGTTTCGTTTCGTTTTGAGCATAGGAAGGATTTGAGCAGTGTTGAGTTTTACAGTGTTAAGAACATCCTTAGGTCAATATTACAGAGACAAGGAGAGAAAGGAGACATATTTCAATAATCCAAGTAATAGATGATGGTCTGAATTAAGGCAATGGGAGTCAAGTACATGTTTTTCTTCCCGACAGCCACTTTGACTAATCTCTGGGCTTTTGAATCCACATTTAGGATTATATCAATTTCATGTACTGTGGAAGAAAGACAAGAAAAAGGAAATTGTGCCCTCTAGTCTTACAGACAGGCCTGTAGCCAGGAAATGGGAAAGCTGGGCAGAAACTGGAAGATTTTAAGCTCAATTTTCAGTGCGAGACAGTAAAATAAATAAAGGATTGCATGTTAAAAGACCAAGAGCCAATTCTGACTATCTATGTCATTGAAAAGTCAGTCTCTCTGTAAGCCTCAGTTTCCTGACCTAGAGGATGAGATAATAAACCTCATTTTACATGGATGTTGTGAGGATTAAATGAGATATGTGTAAATGTGCTTTGTTAATTTGAAAGAGTGAGCAATTAAAATGAACAACAAATACTCCTTTGTAAATGCTCATTGTCAGACTAAAACTACCCTTGGAGTTAATACATTTCAACTTTGTTAGTCAGCAACATTTTTTGTTTTTTCTTTTCAATAGAGATACACATACAGAAGTAGAAGAGACAAAAGATGGAAAAAAGAAGAAAGCATAACATTTGTGAAGCACCTACTACATACCTGGAATTGAGTCATGTGCTCAATTAACATACATTATGCCATAATGACTCCCCCGGTTTATAGCCATGAAAATAGGGAAGTTAAAGTAGCTTGCCAACTTTACATAGCAAGAATTTAAAGAGAGCTGGATGTGAAAAAGCTAAGAGAGCTAAGACTGTTTTACTTTAATTCTTTTGCTCTTGCTATTACACCAAGCTGTTTCATTTCCAAGAGCTATGCTGAAGAATAAACTAAGACAACTCAAAACTGGTATGAACCTGATGTGTGATGATCTAAGTAGAACCATTGGGTCCTTGGTGGCTCAATGTTGCCTAACACAGTGTCTCTAGCACATAGTAGGTGCTAAAATACATATTTTTTAATGATGATAGAAAGAAAAAAAATGACAAATCAGTAAATGAATTAAGTCCTTGAATTCCCCCAGTCTTACTTTTCCTGATTGCCTCATCTCTCAAATTATTTCACCATGTATAAAGTATAGGCTATGTGCTGAATAAATATTTTCAATGAATGATAATTCTTTTGCTCTATGATGAAAGATGAGGTTCCAAAAGGAAACTTTACAAAAGAGATCCCATTATTGATCACCAAACCTTGGCCTCAGTGACATTCCACTAGAGCTTATCAAGGGAACATTTGGGAAGAAAAGAGAGATGAAATCTATAGGATAAAAGGCTTTTCAAGCCAAAAAAAGTGAGTGGGAGGAAAGAAGGAAGAAAGAGAAAATGACAAGGAATAAAGGTCACAGACACTAAAGACGAACTGCTGATCTTATTGATTTTATCATGAGTCTTCACAGCATACTGTAGCAATCTTGATCCGCAGTGCTGTCCTCTCACATTGGTGATTTCCCGACAGTAGTAGCAATAAAATACCACTTTACAAATTTCAAAGGACTTTGACAATCATTCTCTAGTTCTCTTGTAATGATTTTCAAAAATAGACAGGGCAAGGACCATAATTCCCATGTTACTGATGAACATACTAAGATTTAGGGAAAAGTGAGAAATATATTACATACACACCTAGTAAATGGCAGAACTAGGATTTGAACACATTTGTCACCTAGAGCACTCTCTACCACAGTGTACAGCCATGTCTATTTGAAAAGTGAGCAGAATATTCTTTTCTTTCTCCCTGTTATAAGGCTGGATTCACAGAAAGCTAAGAAATACACTGGATTCACTGACAATAGCACTGTGATTTCCTCTGCTGGGAGCTAAGTGGAAGGCTTCAGGAATTGGGTCAGAGCCTTCTTGGATTCGAGTGCACAGGGCTGGAAGGAAGTTGTTTTCTAGAATTCAATAACAATTCAAGGACAATATTTTCGAATGTCCAAATAGTTATGGTGTTGTGTGATATAGTCTCAGAAGACCTGAATTTAAATACTAGTCCAGCTATTCCCTCTTTGTTTATGATTTTCCTTAAACACAGTAACCTCTGGAAGTAGTATAATATTTGAATGTAGCATGTGGTACATGTCCTTTTACAGTGTGCTGTCGCTTACTTTTCCTAAAGCATTGCCTATTGCTCTCTCCCGTTGGCCCTAGGTATTCAAAGATCTAGCCAAACCTGACCACTAGAAATTTTTTTAATTTAATTTTCATGTTTTGATGTTTTTTCTCATGCTATTCTCTGTGATTGAAAGATCCAACCTATAATCTACTTGTCTCCTCTGTAACCCATTTTTCTCTATAGAAAATTCCTATCCATTACTTATACTTGTCAAAAACAAACAAAAACAAAACAAACAAACAAACAAAAACTAGTTTTATTGCTTTTCATGTGCAGTCTTACCCAACTAGAACCTAAGACAGACAACCTACATGTATTATATCATTTTAATCATAGCATCATGGAAGATAGGAATTAAAACATCCATTATTAGATGAGGAAATAGAACTCAAAGACGTTAAGTGATATTCTTTCTCTTAAAACCTAATAAGTCGAGAAGATGAGATTTAAATCAGGTTTGTGGATCTGACAGAAAGTAGAAGTGGTAATAAGTAAAAGCTACAAGGAGACAGGTTTCAGTTTAATATAAGGCTGGATTAATTAATTAATATAAGGAAGAACTTACCAGCCATCAGATCAGTCCAACAATGAAATGGACTGACTCGCTATACAAAAAATGAGTTCCCTATCACTAGAGGCTGAATAGCGACTGGACCAGCTCATTTTAAAGGAAACTACTGTACTCCGAATTTTCTTCTAGCTCTGAGATTCATGTAACAAAAACAAACAAACAAAAATCTGTTCATAAAAAATTATGGCTTTCCCAGAGAAATCTGGCTATTCCTTAAATTGCTAGCTTCTGAGCCAAACATCCTTTTTAGCTTTTCTCAGAACTTGACTTTGCTACAGAGAAGAGTTCTACAGAAAAAGGCCAGATTCAGAAGTTTGTTTTTTTTCATGCTATTTTCCACCAATTCAGATACAAATTTAAAGAATAAATGGTAATAAAATTGTATGAATTTGCGATGCTCTCTTGAAGAGCTTTTTTAAGCTCATTAAACAATGATTCATATACACACATATATATGCTATCTTCTTTCTTTTTGTTTTAGCATATTTAGAATTGTTGATGTTCTTCAATATTTAATACTCCCCACTTTATATATAATTCACATGGAATTTAATACCACTTACTTACATCAGTTAAGCACTTGTCATTCTACTTCGCCTACTGGGAGTATCTTAGTCAAGTGAGTTCAATAGGGTGGACTTATCTAGGCCAGTTGTAATAAACTGGCCAAAGGGACTAGGAAAGCAGTAAGCCAGGGCTTACCTTCAGGTGACCTTCCAATGATAATGAGGAAATGCTGCCCACACTGGGCCTACTACTTGGTGAAAGAGCTATCTTATCTCCTTCTGTTTGAGTCAAGACAAACCTGGTAGAATCAGATGTGCTCTAGGGCATAATGGAAAATGTGTCAAAGCACAAAGGACAAAGTTGAGACTATTGAAGATGAAACCTCTAAAAGGTTAGTGTAACAATGAAGACAGCCACTGAGGCATAAGGCCAAGAATTGATGCAGGCAAGGGAAAAGAATTTGAGGCAGTGAGGCCTCACATTTCATAATGAGGACCATGATCTAAGTATTGGGGAACAGATGCATTCCAGGAAGGGGCATAGTGGTAAGTTTTGCGCAAGTCAGAACTGACCAGTTACTTATGTAAGTCTGTGTAGATTTCCTCCTATTTTCCTGAACAAACTTTCTCAAATTTTGCTTGCTTCTTATATATGCCTAATCTTTAAATTGTCCCATTCTCTGTAGCGCTTCCCTGTGCCCTCTTTTCAACCAGCAACTCTTACTAGGCAACATCATTCACAGCACGAACACTGATAGCTCCCAATTTGGTATCTAATTTCTTAATTCTGTATCTTAAATTGCTGTTCTGTATAGTCAACTCTTCACTGTTTTACTTGATGTCTTGCAGGTAGTTCAGATTCTACATGTCCAAACTAAAATAATGATCTTCTATTCCAAATCTTATTCCTCCACTATTCCCTATTCTCAAGACATGATGCTAGAGCACACACAGTCGCACAAGCCAAAATCTTGGTTGACATTTTCCATGACTTTTAACTCACTCTCTACATCTGACCCATCACCAAGTTCTATTGATTCTACCTTCTAAATATCTCTCAAGCATTTTCACTTTCCTCCAACCAATTGACGTTATGCTAATCTTGGCCATCATCATCTCTCAACAAGTGTATTTCATCTCTTAACTGACCTGCAATGATTGAGTCTTGATACTCTCCCATTCTTTCCTCATCCACCAGTCGAAATGATCTTTCTCAAATGAAATTCTTGAACAAGTTGTTCCTCTATGCAAAGTTTTTAGTCATTTTTAAAGGATTTTTTTCTTTTTAATTATTTACCCTTAAGATAAAGTTCCAACTCCTTAACGTAACTTACACAGCTTTGGTGATATGGCTTCTGCATACTTTTTAATCTTCATTTAGCACCATTCTCCTCCCCACTTTTCACCCATCCCCTCCCACATATCACTTTCAAATCATAGAAGGCAGCAGGGCTAGAGCAGTAAGACAAATGAGATGCTAAGGGCATAAAATTTAATGAGGTATTCACTTTCAGCTGTGGACCCTATATGTGCACAACCCTAAATGTAAGTGACTCTTTAAGAGTGAGGTGTCTAAGGTTCAAAATTTAAGAAAGCATAGCTTTGCAAAGATAAGATTTTTCCATCCCCAATTAAGAGATGAGAAAACTGAGGCTCAAAGTGTTTAATTTGGGGTGGGAGAGGAGGTGGGAAAACTAAATATAAGGTGATGGAAAGAGAAGTCACATTAGGTGGTGAACTTATTATACATCAAGTTGACAATGCACTGTAGAATTGTATGCCTGAAACCTATGTAATCCTTGCTAACAGATGTCACCCCAATAAAAAAAAATAAAAATAAATAAAAAATGAAAATAAAATAAAATTGCCTAAGGTCAGATAGCTTAGAAGTAGAGGATTCAAACCCCAAAATCTTTTGTATTTTTATACTATGCCATATTGCCTCCAACTTATTTTTAAAGAAAGAATAAATTAACAAAATACAAGCTAGGGGGAAAAAAAACTACAATTACCCACACTTAGTAGGAATGACTCATTAATATCTGTGATTAATATCTGAGATTAACTGTGGTAAGATGAAAAGGATCTATTTTTAAGCATGAAAAAATTTTTTAGTTTACTCTCTTCCTTTTCAAATTATTCCATCTCTGTGGGAACACTGAGGTTGTCAGAGGCTCCTTTCTTCCTTCCTAGAAAAATGTATTTGCAGTCACTTAAAAATAAATTAGTAACTACATATGATACCTCTTGTAGGTTAGCACAGATTGCATTAACATTAGCTTGTCAATTTCTCAAAGAATTTGTCAATCATGCCTGTGATAAAATCAGAATACACCAACTCCTGGCTCTGTTTTTATCACACCATAAAATTTGGTATATCAAAATACATTCCCTTTATACAAATCTGAGGAAAGAAGTTTATGAAAACATTCCTTTCATTTGATTAGTAATTGCAGGCCCTACTATTAGAGCTATTTTAGACTGGTGATTATTTTGGAGGTAGTACATGGATTGCATAGTTACACAAATGAAAAAATGTGATTTATAAAAGTAATTGGCTAGTGGGGTCAAACAGCTAGTAATTGATACAGGCAAGATTTGAACCCTGGCACTCTGACTACCAAACCCATAGTATTCACCATGTAATCAAAGAATAGATGTAAACACTCAAATAAAAGCAAAAACATCAGGAATATTTGGAACTAAGGTTTCTAATACCACAAAATTAGATTCTCTGTATTTTTATGACTGAAAGAAAACTAAATTAAATGTCTCTAAACCTCATTACCAGGAATTGTGTTATTTTCAAAAGCTGCAAATACTAGCTTACATTTATTTGTTTGAATTTAAAATTATTTGTTATAAAATATTTAAACACACTGCAAACCCAAACTAAACCTATATTAATATTTTTCTAGCTTCATATATTTAAAAACAAATAAAAATATTAAAGTTTTTCTTGGAATCATCTCTCCCCAGGAAACCACTGTCCTCATTTCTATCCCTACAATAACTATTTTGCAGTTATTATATTTTCTTCATCTAAACATTTTTGTACTTTATTATGACTTTTGTATATTAATTTAATATTCAACAGCCTTTTATAATTAGTTCTAATAGTTCATCTATATTTTTTATAGATTTTTGCTTATTTGCAAATAACTTGGTTTCTATTTTTAAATTAATTACATTTCTTACTGCTGTTTCTTGTATTATATATATGGCTAAGCCTCACGTGTAGGTTGAATAAACTTGAGGGCAGCAGGCATCTTTTCTTGTTCTTTTTATTTTGAAGAAAATGCACTGTAGAACTGTATGCCTGAAACCTATGTAATCCTTGCTAACAGATGTCACCCCAATAAATCTAACAATAAAAATGAATTATAAAAAAGAAAAGAAAAGAAAAGAAATACAGAGGGGAAAAAAAGAAAATGTTTCTAACATTTTGGGGGTTTTAATAGATAATTTATATCTATTATAGTTTAAAGAAATTCCCTCAATTCCTATTTTTCTAGAAGATTCAATTACAAATACTTCTTGAATTTTTCTCCATCTATTGAGATGATCATATGAGTTTTGCAACTTCATCTGTTAATTTGGTAAATTAAACTAATAGTAATTAAAACAGCCTTAATTTTACTAACTAATGTTAGTCACCCCAATAAATTTAATAAAAATTTTTAAAATTCTAAAAATAAATATTCTTGAAACTTTTTGATAAATCCTACCCTTTTTATACTGTACATTTTTCTGTACAATGATTGATTTGGTTTGTAATTATTTATTTTAAATTTCTGTATCAATATCTATAAGGGGAATGAACCTGTAAATTTTCCTTCTAGTATCATCTTTGTCTGATTTTTTTATCAAAGTTTTACCAGCCTTTTTTAATGAGTTGAGTTTGTTTTTATTTTTGTTTTAACTTGTGATTGAAGTTACTTCACATGTCAAACAACATCTTGGCCAACAACTCCAAAATTTTATGTCTTGGAGAATTTACCTCATATCCTTACTTCCTTATTTAAAAATCCCTGCGAAATAGCTCATGTGTTTTGTTTGAATCAACCAATGGTTGTTTAGGCAGCTCCTTTCTAGACCACATGGCTGGAGTGAAAAAGGAACATTTCTAAGAAGAAAGCAAGTATCCTGGGGAGATAGTCTTATAGTTGTACACTACATGTATCTTCCAAATTCATTCTAATACGACCTAACTAAAAAGAAAACATAAGAAGCACAAATACCTGATTAAAGAAATGAGAAAAGAATGTGAAGTTAAGCTTAACTACCTATTATATAAATTTTGGACCAATTATTTCACCTGTCTGAGTCCTACTTTCCTGAGCTATAAGGAAGAGAAAATATCTATCTCAGAAGCAGGTAAAGTTGAATGCGTTTGTTTATGAGCTTCTTGAGTAGAGATGCCAGGTCTGTATTCCCTGCACTCCACACAAATGAAATAGAAGCTCAGAGATATTTGAATGAATGACTGCTGGAACATACAACTCATTTACGACAGCAAACCCTGTGCCTAATCCGGTCCTAGTTACATAATCAGTGCTTAGTTCTTATTATGTCCACACTCCCAAAGAAGCACACAGTAACATTAATTTGTAACCCAAGCTCTAAGCGTCCCTTTTAGCTCACCTGCATTAAATTACCAAGAAGTGTGAAGAGAGTTGCAAGAAAAAGCAAGTTAGTTCTAAATTGTCCATCTTCTCTCTCTCTCTTTCTATTCCTCAATAAATAAGTAAATAAATAGATAAATAAATAAATAAAGTATTAAGATTGTAAGGAACTAGAAAAGCTGTACAGACTTTGAAATGCCATATTTGACCTTAGTTCTGGACACATGTCAAGTTTCAATCATTTATCTTTCCAGAAGAAATTATTGCAATTCAAAATCAGAAGACTGTGGGTATATGAAAAGGCTAGGCACTAGACATAAGCCAACATTTAATGAAACACTGGTGAAACCTTCCCAGAAAAGGCTAATCATTTGGCTTAGTCAAATTAATCAAATCTCTTGTAAAAGCAAATTTGCTACAACAGCAGCTGCCATTTATTGAGCACCTTGTGAGTAACAAAGCCAGGATTAAAATCCAGATCTGTCTGATGCCAATGCTCATGCTCTTTCCAATATGTAATACTGCTTTTAAATCAAAACAATTCTGAAATTCACTAAAGGACTTTCCTCTGATTATATCTATATTTGTTTTAGCACATGCACGCAGGTTAGTCAATACAGAGACTTTAAGACTCAATCACTGTATAAGTACCTCTAAGTGAGTAGTAGATCCTAGAAGCTTCTCAAGCAAGGTAAGTAGAGCTGTTAAATTAGGCCTATATCCTTCATGGCACTCAACATTTGTCCATCTCTATCTCCCTGCCAATTAGCTATGAATGAACTGTGGAAGTACGAAGATGAACTGCAGTGTTACAGAAGATTAGGGGAGCAAATTAATATTGATAGAGCACTTAGTATGTATAAGACTTTATACTAAGCACTGTACATATATTTAATGCATACCATAATTTTCTGAAGTAGTTATTATTATAATTTTACAGAAGCAACCAAAAGATGATGAACACACAACTTCTAAGTGTGAAAGTCATGACTAGAAACAAGTTTGTTATGCCTGTTGAATCCAAGCTTGTCCCTTACTTCTTTCAGGGGAATATTTGAGTATCAATAAGCAAGGGGACAACGGGGCAGATCATTAAAGAAGGCAGATCCTAGAGTCAGATAGGGAACAATAAGGACAAGGAAAGGACAATATTCCTGAGATGTTACATTAGTCATTGGCATTAACACACATGATCAAGAATCCTTAAGACAGAGTGAGAAAGAGAAAAATGAGAGAACAGTAATATACATGTTCAAATGCTGATTATTTGCAAAATGTTTTCACCCCTCTTCCCATGCACCAAGACTCTATCCTACACACAACCCCAAATCCTCAGTAAAAAAAGCATTTCTTCAATTACTTCAATTCTCTTTAATGAGATTTTGTGGGAAATTTTAGTTAAAAAGGAATCAATGAAGGATGTACTTCTGGGAATGAGGCAGCGATGGCAACATCAGCCTTGGAATATCAGCAGACAAGACATCTCAAGAACAAATGAAAGTTTTTAAAAAAAGGAAACATAATAAGAACTAAACAGAAGCAAGTTAGCATAAAAGAAAAGGACGTTTTTATTCCCTGAAACTGAGGCAAAACAAGAAGGGCAAGGAGGAGTCGATCATGACTGACAACACAAAGCTGAACTAACTCTGTGGGTCAAGAAGAAGGGTGAGTCATGGAGAAGACAGTTAGGGCTCTATAATCAGTTTTTACTTTCTGAGCCTTGTGCCTAGTTAGCTAACCTCCACTGGTCAGTATATTGATTAGCAGTCCAGAGTAGAACATTTGTCTCTTGCTATGATATTTAGGGAACTATATATAGCATGTTGGGGAGATGCTATTATTGGAAGTAATGAACCCATCCATCCCATAATAGCTTCTTTCTTTCTATTTCTACCAGCAAATGAATAGACTGCTCCTGCTCAATGAGTGTGTGAAGATACAAAGGTTATTATATTTTATTAGATATGAGTCAACATCACTCTGAAAAAAAGAGGTTGATGATTTTTTAAAAACATGTAAAGATGACACTAGCAAGGATGGTATATTTCTCTTGGGATCATAAATTTCCTGTGGAAATTTAGCTGTTACATAGCCTAAGTATTTTTGTAATCATTTCTTTCTACTCATTCATTTAATACATTTACTGACTGCCTACTGTGTGCTATGGAATGTGTTAGTAGTAGTGTACAATGTGAGGAAAACACCTGGTTTTGACCTTGTAGAGCACACAGTTTAGTAAGAAGAGAGAGATAATTTTATAATCACAGAAATCTAAATGACAGTATGTATTAAGAAAGAGTGCTGGATGATTTGAGAACAGGTAACACTGGGATAAATTAGAAAGTAAAGCCTGGTTTCTCTCAGAAAGTGCCATTTCCCTGAGATCTGAAAGGTGAGTGGAAACAACAGACAAAAGGTATGTTTGTAGGAATGGTAAGAAAGATTTTTCAGGTAGAAGGAGTAGCAGCACAAAATCCCTAAATTAAGAGGAGCACACAATGCAACATATAGATGATGTATTATAGAATTATACACTTAAAACCTATATAATTTTTACTAGCCAATGTCACCCCAACAAATTTTAATAAAAGGTAGCATGTGGCATTCAAGAAAGTAAGAGGGCAACCATGAGTGGAACACAAGAGAATAACAGTATGAGAGGAAACGAAAATGTGGACACAGGCCTCCTCTTGCAAGATTCTACAGACAGACAAATATATTTCCCAGATCTTAGTTACTGGGTTCTAGCTTCATGATTTTTTGACATATCTCTGTATTATTTTGACATAAATATTTTGTTTAAATTAAACCCATTGTATTTTACTTAAATAAATTGTTCCTTTAATAAGTAAATAAAGCTCATTTCAAAAAATACTAGGTTGTCACAGTCCTTCTTTTAAAGCCCCAAGCCAAGGAGTTTGTATACATGCTGGGGGTTTGAAATGGGGAGGTAACACCATTCCTAATGGCAGCAAGAATCAGGAGAGACTGGGAAGGTGAAGATATGACTTCAGGAAACAGATTCACCAGTCTAGCCCTGCTCGCCTTCCTCCAGAGCTTCCTCAGTCCTAACTTTAGTACTTACAGGACAGTTTAGGGTGTAGTCTAATTAAGAGTGTTCATTTCCTCATAACCCTCACAAATCTTAACAAAATAAAATCTTCACATGCCCACACTGAGATCCAAGTTTAAACTCCCAGTGCTAAGAGACACAATAGGGCATATGAGCTATGGCTTTTGACTCCGTCAATCTATTCCTGGCTTCATCATTAACATGGTGAATATCCTTGCTTTTAGATGGTTAGTACAACTTTAATATACTTTAATTGTCATTTTTGTAATATGAATTGTTCTATTAAAATGTAATTTTCAAGGAGTTAAATTTATTTACTTAAAGGTCTATTCTCTCCTCAATATATACATTCTCAGAAGCCAACTCACATCTGCAAATGGAGTTGGAGGTGGTAACATACCCCTTAGCATAATAACATCTAATTATAGGATTGCATTAGTGCACTCAGTAATCACATAAGATTTTATCAGGCATCAAGAAATCCTGGGCTGATCACTCAATACTAATGGCCTTAAAGCATGAATGTCAGGACAGACCATGGTTACCTCAGACCCATGTACAGGATCTCTAATTCAGAAGGAAAAATAGGTTTGGAGATCCTGATGCCATTATTTCACTAGCGATAGTGTGTATAAAGATTTCCAGAAATAATAATAATTATAAAAATAGTAGCAATCATGACAATAATGTAAAATGATACACTATCATAGAATTTTATTGGTTTTCAAATGCTTTTCATATAAACCTTTTCGTTTGATCCTTAAAACAATAAAAGTAGAACAGGAATTATTAGTTCTTATTTATGAATCAAGAATTTAAGGATCAAAAATTTTCACATTGGGGGGAATATCTGGAAATGTTCACAAGGAACATAGATAAACCTGAGAAGAGTACCTTTCCTGGTATGTACTATAAGAAAAACTATGGGGTCTTGGGAAGCCACTGAAACTCTCTGGCCTCAATTTCTTCATCTGTAAAATGGTCTAGATTACAGGACATGGATATAGAAGGAGAGAACAAAACACTAAATTTTACTGTAGGACAGAACTAGTATGGGTAAAACAGGTACAAGTGTACACAGACACTTGCACACAGCACATAGATTACCACCAGGCCCAGACTCATTAGATTGAAAGGCCTGTTACACTGAGACCCAGAGAAGAAGGCAGCATGATGGAGCACAAAAACATAGGCATCAATGTCAAACCAAAGCCAAACCTAAAAGATTCCCAGCTTTGTTATTTAAAAGTCATTTGACATTGGATCTTTTTGGTCCTCTGTGCTCTTATCTGGAAAATGGGGATAATAATGTGTCTGCCAGGTATATGACATGAGGAAAAAAATGTTAGTATAGGTATGACACCTATTAACAGGGGTTGGCAAACTTTTTCAGTAAAGGTCCAGGTAACAGTTAAAAAATAAACGTATTACATAGGTACCTAATGTACCAAGAAAAATTAATTTTGACAAAATTTTATTAGTGAAATATATAATAATAGAAACTTAAGTTCTTTTTTGTAATACAGGTTTAGCAATGAATATAATAAAATTTTCAGGTGGTTAATAAAATTTCAATAAGTTAGGGTTCAAAGCTGATGTTGTCTAATACCAAATCAATTGCAAATGTCCATCTGTAAAAATCATTTTTATTCAAGGGCGATAAAAAGATAAGTTGGATTTGACCTGCAGGCAAGAGTTTGCAAACTTCTGGCCTATTACAGTAATGGTCCCCAATGAACCACACCTCCCCACATTCATACCCTTCTTTAAGTCCTCTTCCTCTGAATCTAGGTTGACTCTGTAATGGACTTTTAACTAATGGAATGTGGCAGAACTGTTGCTGTGCCAGCTCTAGGCCTAATTCTTAAGAAAGCCCAGCAGCTTCCACTTTTTCAATCCTAGGTGCCTTAAGCCACTATGTAAAAAATCCAGCAACCCTGCTAGAGTGATCATGTGGGAAAGCACATTAAGAGAGAGACAGAGATACTAAACCAACAGGGAGAGAGAGAGGGGCCCCTTTTTATTAGCATCCCAGCTGAGTCTATTTCTCAACCATTAGGCAGTAGCAACTAGCAGACTTATGAGAGAACTATCTTAGATGTTGCAGCCCTAGCTGAATCTGAGACATGAACACAACCACATAAGCTCACATGAGTTCAGAAATGCCCAGCTGAACCTAGTCCATCCAAAGAGTCATAAGAAAAAAATGTCATTTTTAAAAAATTTAAGTGTAGTTGGTATACAATATTATATTAGTTTCAGGTATACAATTAGGAAGTAATTCAACACCTTACAATGTGATCACCACACTAAGTCTAGTAAACATCTGTCACCATACAAACATCACAGTATTATTGAGTATATTTCCTTTCACTTTTTCACCCATCCCCCCACACTTTTCCTTTCTGGCAATCATTAGTTTGATCATGAGTCTGTTTTTGTTTTGGTTTCTTTGGTTTCACATATAAGCAAAACCATATGGTATTTGTCTTTCTCTGAGTTACTTCATTTAGCATACTGCTTACTTTCTAGGTATATCGATGCTGATGCAAATGATAAGATTTCATTCTTTTTTATTACTGAGTAACAGTCCAGTGTGAGTGTGTGTGTGTGTGTGAGACCTTATTTATACATTCATCTATCAATGGACACCTAGATTGCTTCCATATCTTAGCTCTGGTAAATAATGCTGCAATGAACATAGGGGTGCATTTTTGAATTAGCATTTTCACTTTCTTTGGATAAACACTCAGAAGTAGAATTGCTGGGCTATATAGTAGATCCTTTTTAGTTTTTTTGAGGAATCTTCATACTGTTTTCCACAGTTGTTGTATGAATTTGCAGTCCTACCAACAGTTTATAACAGTTTACAATGGTTCCCTAGTCTCCACAGCCAGTCCAACACATGTTATCTGCTGACTTTTTGATAACAGCCATTCCGACCCCCATGAGGTGGTAGCTCATTGTGATTTTGATGTCCATTTCCCTGACGATATTTTCATATGTCTGTCGGCTATTATGTACAAGGGCAGTCCAGAAAAAATCTAGCTATAAATGCCTCTTTTTTTTTCATATTACATGGCTAGATACTTTCTGGATGGCCCTCGTATATCTTTTTCAGAGAAATGTCTCTTCATGCCCTTTGCCCATTGTTTGTCAGATTGTTTATTTTTTTGTTATTGAGTTGTATGAATTCTTTTATACTTTGGACATCAACCCCTTATCAGACATATCATTTGCGAATTTATTCTCCCATTTGGTAATTTGTTTTGTTGTTATTAATGGTTGTTTTAACCTACTGAATTTTGGAGTGGTTTGTTACACAGGAACAGATAACTGAAGCAGCCTAGCAAATAGTAAGTGTCCCTTTCCGCACACACTTGTTCCTCATTTTCATCACCATTACTCAGACTCCAAAGAAATAATTTCACCACTCAACATGGATAAGAGATACCATAATGTCTCATATAACCCGAGATATAGGCCACACCACAGATCCAGCCCCTGGAAGAGCCAACTGATGCTCCTCAAACATCCATGTGTTCCACCGCATTTCCCAGCCCCACCTGCATTTTATTGGGATAATGAACTAATTTTGGTCAACAGATTTTGAGTAGGCTGGCCAAACGTACCATTTTAAATAGGACAGAAAACAATAGTACTGTCCCATTTAAAACAGTAAGTATGGTTAGCCTAGTCTCACTGGGCTAAATTCAAGATGTCAGTAGACTAACCATATGTACCATTTGAAACAGTATCATTGTTTTCTGTCCTGTTTAAAACAGTATATCTGGTCAACCTAATTTTGAGGAAAAATTACCTGTGTTATATCCAAACTGAAGAAGAGGCAATGTCCCTCTTCTCCTGCCACAGGACACACTGAAGCCACATGTTGAGATGATGGCATCAAAAGATGGAGGAGCCTGAGTCACCAGATAGAGTTAAGCTCCTACTTATCTGTCATACTAACACCTTTTTGGCTTTGTACCTAGATTCTTCTGCTTTGTTATAACATATAAACTATTTATGAAGCTTTAATCTAGACTTTCTTGAGGAGCTGCTGTGGTTTTTGCTGTTATTACTGTTTTGTCCTATTTTTACTTTTTAATTAAATGTAAAACATATACCAAAAGGTTCACTTGTAATAAATATATAGGCAATGATGTTTTCACAAAATGAGCAAACTCATGTAACGAACATGCAGATTAAGAAACAGAATATTACTAGCACCCAAGAACCACTTTATACCTCATGCTCTCTTCCAGTAATTTCCCAAGATGTAACTACTATCCTGACCTCTAACACGAGGAATTAATTTTGCCTGTTTTGGAATTTTATAAACATGGAATCATACAACATACTCTTTCCTGTCTGGCTTCTTTCAATCAACATTATGTTTTTGAAATTCATCCATATTGTTGGATGTGACTAAAGTTGTAATTCCCATTGCTGCATAGTATACTACTGTATGAATATCCTATAATTTATTCATTAAATAATTTCCAGCTTTATGCAATTACATATAGTGGTACTCTGACTAGGACTTTTTGTGAGTATATGTATACATTTCTATTATTTCTATTGGCATATGATGAGGATTGGAATTGCTGGGTTGTAGGGTTATACCTGTTCAGGTTTAACACATATGGCCAGTTTTCCTAAGTGGTTCTATCAACTCTTGTTAAGAGTATATGAGAGTTCTATGGTTCCACAACATCACTAACGCTTAATATTTTCAGTTGTGTTTTTTTTTTTAAATTTATTCTGGTGAATATGTGAGGTTGCTGCCTTTTCAATTATTTCTGCCTCAATCACCAAGACTCAAGGAAAATTTTCTCTAAACCTAGAGTTGGAAGCTGGAGGAAATTCAACTGAGAACTCAGGTAATTATGGAAGAAAAAAAAACATTATTGATAAATATTTTTATGTTCTTGACATTATATTTTTTTATTTCTTAAAAGGAATCTTTTATAATTAGATAAGTATTTAAGAATTAATTCTCACTATTAGTATTGACTTTAAGAATAGACATGAGATATACTACAAGGATGCAGAATTTTAATAACTTATCTGTTCCTGCCAACAACCCAAGAGCCAAGAGATAAGGGTTTCAGAATGGCTCTGCCACTAAATTACAGTTGCTCTTAAGCAAGTCAATTTTCTTCTTGTCTTTGATTTAGTAATCTATCAAATGAAAATGATAATCACCTTGCAAACTCACATAATTCTTCATTTAATCAACAAACATTTTCTGAGTACCTATTAAGTAAAGGTTCTGGGGATACAGTGGTAAACAAAAACAGACATAGCCTCCGTCCTCATGGAATTTATAGTGTAAAGTAAACTTTAATCAAAGTCTCACAAATAAATACAAAATGTAAAATTAAGTTGTGACCATGAGAATTGTAGAACCAGAACCTCAGAATTAAGAGACCTTGCAAACCACCTAATACAATCCTCCAATCTCTTCTTCAATGATACACAAAATATGAAAGAATGTGTTTTGAAAAGTTAAAAGTTTCAGATAAATGAGAAGTGGCAACATTACTGTTTTGCACTTGCATAAAGAAAATCAGATGTGCTTATGCTCCAACATTTACAATTAGAAATTAAACACAGCTTGAGCTCAGCATCTATTACCTCCAATGTGGCTCATGGTAGAAAAATTAATAGTGATATCTCATTAACCAAAATAAGGTAGGCTGAGATTGTGAAGGTGATAGGCTGAGGGCCCAGGCAGAAGCCAGAAGTTCAGAAGAGAAATACATTTTATTGGCCCACAGTGGAAGAAGCATCTGGGTCTCCTAGAAAATTACTTTATTTAGAGCTGGCTTGGAATACAGACCTAGTTTGGCTTTTACTTGGTTGAGTTACCTTAAGCAAGCTTCTTGTTCTTCCTAGGTCTGAATTTCCTCATCTATAAAATAAAGGAGTTGGCCAGGTAATGTTTTATGACTCTGACTTTCAATGACTCTACCACAGTTAATAGAGCAGATGGTGTCTCTTTTCATTAATTAAACAGAAATAACACTAGTGAAGCAGAAAGTCAGATGGACATGGGTTCAAAGCCCTGCCACTTCCTATGTAACCTTAAGCAAGTCACTTATTATCTTAGATCTAAGTTTCTTCATCTATAAAGTGAGAATAATAATGACTATCTCATGACAGTTGTGAATATTAAAAGGAAGGAGGTATACAAAGCAGCAGGTATGACATATGAAGTTCCCTTCCCTTCTCCTTGGTCTGAGTATTATAGTACTAATCAAAGGCAATTTCAACCTTCTGATGGTATGATTCACTGAAGCCAGCAGTTACCATGTGTCCAAACCCAATGCTTCTACTAAAACTTAAGGATGACAATGAGAAAGACCTACCTCTTGCTCAAAGTATATTTATAATCCAGTTGGGAGTATGGACTAGACACACAAAGCCAAATATGATGCATGTTAAGTGTGGTATATCAAGCTGTGCTAGGGTTCAAACAGGAGGAGAACATAGTTTAGGATGAGATGGTGGGGGGCAAAGAGAGATCACAGAATATGTCCTATAAAAGCTGCCTTTGAAAGAGGTCTTAAAGGATAGGTTACATCTTGATAGTCAGAGATGTGAAGAAAAGATTTCAAGGTAGATGTGAAACATAAGTAAAGGCAAATAGGTACAAAAGTGTAAGGCAGATAATTGTAATTTTAGCTAGTGGATGAATAAGTACTTTTTAAATAATATTGAGTACCTCTCATGTCAGACCCTGTATTAGGCATTTACATTCATTATTTCATTTACCTCCAGAGGCAAGTTTTATTATCCTCAATTTTTAGCTATTTATAAAGCTAAATTTTCTAAAGTTTTCACAGCTATTTAAGGTCAGGATTGAACTATAAAAATCGGTAAATTATGAGAAATGAGAAACGAAGCTAGAAATAAAGATTGAGGTGACGGAAAGGAACCTTCTAAATGCCAAGGTGAAAAGTGTACATTTTGAATTTAAAAAGAAATAGAAAGCCACTACAGACTCTGAGCAGAAAAATGACATGGATGAAGAGTATATTACCTAAGGAAATGTAGGTAAAGCATAATGTTTAAGAGCTCAGAATTCATAGCTAAACCCTCTTGCATTGTATCCCAATTCTGCCGCTTACTAGCTGCATGGCCTTGGAGCAAGTGGCCTAACCTTTCTGTCCCTTACTTTCCTCACCTATACAGAGAGATAATGATAGTACCCACCATAGAGTTCAGGGAGGATTAAATCTATTAATACAAATAAAGTACCAGAATACTTACTGGCATAATATTCATAGTAAGCACACAATGCGTATTAGCTGCTATGCTGGTGGTGGTGGTTATTGTTGCCATTGCATTAAGACAGAAACTGTTAAGACAGAATTCTTGCACCCAATCTGACAATTCAGCCTTCTTCTATTCAAGGATGATTGAATGGTTAATCGGACATTGTTGATGAAGGCAAGGATTGCTTTGTGAGTTAACAGCAACAACAAGAATCCAGAGGACTGGTTAAGAGGATAAGTAACCTAAGTCATACATCATCCTCTAGTTGCTATTTATAAGAACAATTAGGACCCCTTAGATGGGGTCCAAAATGGCACTGGTGTTAGATAAACTTTGAGGTTAGGACCTAGAATATAAAAGTGAGAGGGGAAAGGAAATGTTAAGGAACAGATATTGAAGGCTCTGTCAAACTAAAGAGCTTGTTTTATTACATAGGATAGGAAATAGGGAGCTATTGAACAAGATACAACAGGAAGGGATATGTGATTTGATTTGCATATGATAAAAATCATCCTGACAAGGGGGTGTGATGAGTGCTGTGTCTAGGACTTTCATATAACACCATTGGAGGTATTTTAAATAATAATTTGTTAAGTAACCCAATTTGGATTTTCAAAGCAGAGGTAGAAAAAAATAGAATGTTCATAAGACTCTCACTTTGCTAGGCATAGATGCCAAGTAGACAGACATTCCTATCAATGATGCAGATCTCTTTTCTGAATGACTTTACAAAGCCCAAACTTATTTCATATAATAAAAATGATACTTGAAACATAAATTTTAATATGATAGGCCATATTTCAACAGATTCCATTTATATTACCCTTGCACTAGGCATTATTTATTACAGTGCATGTACACCTAATCTTGATGTTGTGAAGGTGACCCAGTCATGCTGGGTGGGGATAGGAGCTGAGTCAGTAAAAGTATTTACACATCACCAGTGTCAAGTGCATATTACAAGCTCAGCTTTGCATGAAGGGCAATTTGGACTGTGAAGAAACTAAATTGGGGACGATGAAAGCATTAAAATAACATATCTAGTACTAAGGTTCATATTCCATTCTCTAAGGAAAACACACCCAAAGAAGGGAAAAGAATATAAATTCTAAATTTCTTTGGAGGTCGAGGCCAAAAAACAAAACAAAACAAAACAAAACAAAAAAAAGGAGCATCACCAGGGTGAAAATGGGTATTCCTCCTAATAATAGCAATATGGACACACATAAGATATTTAAAAGCTGAATTTTCAGTTGCCACCAAAATGTCTTATATTTTTCCTCCTCACTCATGTTTTTGCTGAAAGGATCAAGAGTTCAACGATAAGTAAATGAGAGTCAAGAGCATGAAGGCAAAAATAAATAAATAAATAAATGTCATTCATGCATTCATTTATTCAATAAACACTGATAAATCTTTTCCTATAAACCAGGCACTGTGCTAGGAGCTTTCACAATTACTGTCTCATTTAATGGAAGAAAGTCCTACTACCTCTATTTTGCAGATAACAAAACTGAGGGAAGTAGAGCTTAAGACTTGATAAAAAGCCGGCATTTAGTTTCTCCTTAAGCATCAAGTATTCCTTTACAAATAAAAAAAGGAAACTCAAATTTAATAAAAGTATGCAACATAACAACCATTTAATGACTGTTGGAGGCTTTTAAACTATAAGCATATATGAACTATTTTAAAAGGCAAATATACCATAGAAAACTGCTATTACCTTTCTTACCAACCTAATGTTGACCGACTTAATTATTTCAGTACTTCCCTGTTACAAACTCTGTTCCTTTCTCAGTGATTGACCTGCTTTGCTATTGTATACTGGGTCATATTATTTGTTCATCCATTCATTCACCACTTCTGCAGATATCTGCTCGGTGGCTATATGCCAGTACTATATAGACTGGAGTACAATTGCACATCCTCCTGCTCTCAAGAGATTCACAGTTTACAAGGGAAGCCAAGAAATTAAACAGACAATTAGCACACAAAGTGTTAAGTGCTCTGATATAAGGATGTTCATGGGGGCTGTGTAGCATACTCAAGTTATATGCACCAGTCTAGAGGTGAATATATCTGAAATAACCCAGAGCCTTCCTAACTATAAAAAATCTGAGATACACCACACTTTTCAAACAGGCTTGCATCTTCCAGTCAGTCTTTTCCATGGGTAGATTCTCATGACCTATGGTGATGATCCCAAACCTTCCTTCACTCACGCAACCAAATTTAATAAATAACTACTATATGCCACACTCTGTGCAAGGCACTGAGATTACAAAGCTGAATAAAATACAGATGTTCCCTGCTCTCATGAGTTTGCAATCTGACAAAAATTCTGCTGTGGCCTTTGAAAGTTGTTAAGTTGTGTTACTCAATATCAATAAACATCATGACTTTTGTACAGCCTTGCTGTGTGACTGCTGAACAAGTCATTTCACCTCATTAGTCCTTGGTTTCCTCCTCTGTGAAATAAAAATAATATTTGCCTAATCTATTTCATAGCATTGTTCTCAAGATCTTGTGACATAATGAAAGCAAAAGGACCTTGGAAACTATAAAAGGAAGTCAAAATACAATGAATTTGTCATATTTATGATTAAGTACAGTCTTATTTAATTAAAAGTATGACTCAAAATATACTAAAATATATGCAATTGTATTCTTTTCTAGTATGTGTAGTAACTAAAATTAGGCTCTTAAATTACCATTTAGTCAAGATCTTTTGGAGGCTCACTTAAAGGCATAGATAAAAAGTACATATTTATATTGATCTGTGCAAGTAGATGCTTATGAACTATTCGGAAGCAGTCAAGTCTCTGAAGGGCTATAAATAACCTGTCTTGCAAAGAGGTTTATGTTATTATTTGCTTTATAAAGATAAGTTTATAGAGACTATATAAACATTGACCCAAATTATTTCAATTTACATATTAATTGAAAACATATTAATGAGATTTCACCATTTTGATTTTGGAGGATGGCAGTGATATGCCACAGTAGAAATAAAGCAGAATTTGTCATCAGAATACCAAACCTGAGTCCTAGCTCTACCATTCACCACCTATGATCTCGGGTGAGTCCCTTAAATGATACTCAGCTTTCCAATCTCTAAATATAGAAATAAACATAGCCACATGACAAATTCATTGTGAGAATTAAGTGAGATAGCACATCTGAAGGTGCTTTTCTTTTATCCTGTGGAGCAATTTAAAGATGTTAACTGATATTAATTTTTACTATACATATTTAACTCTATTTCCTTATTACATGATGCTCAAAGAATGAATTACTTTTCCTTGATACATGAGTTCATCTTATTTTTTGGATGAAAACATTTGCGGTTAAGAAACGTCAGATCAAGCAATGGGACAAATCATCTACTGAAGGGCACTTGGTTGCTTCCATATGGCTTCACTCATATGTGAAATATAAAATTGAAAGCAACAAAGAAAAAAAAAACCTCACAGACACAGTCAATAGTTTAGTGGTTACTTGGGAGCCAGGGGAGAGGGTGGGAGAAAAGGGAGGGGGCGGGAGAGGAGAGAGGGGGAGCCAAATACATGGTGATGGAAAGAGAACTGACACTGGGTGGTGCCCATGTATCAGAGCATGTAGACGATGCACTGTAGAATGGTACACCTGGAACCTATGTAATTCTTGTTAACCAATGTCACCCCAGTAAGTCCAATAATAAAAAAAAAAAAAGAGAGAAAGAAATGGCACAAGATTAGGAATTAGGAAATATTAATTCTATTGCTGTTGTCACTACTAGTGGCTCTGAGCCCTACTATGAGTACTTAACCTTTTTTGTACCTCAAGATTATTAAAATTTGGAAAACTGAGATACACACTTTACTAGATAACTGTGAAGGCATCAAAGACATAATGTGGAAAGCAGCAAGTCTGGTTTCCCCAGAATGTTTTGCCAGTTCCAAGCCAGATTAAACAGCCCAAAAGGAATTCACCAATCCAAATGAGACTATGCAAACTAGATGAACCTATGAAGCTGAGCTTGGCAAAAACTAGGGGACTAAAAATGTAAAGCAAGGAGTAAGGTCTAAAGAGTTGAACAGCAAGCAGTTGCTATTCCAAAAATCCTGAAAACAATTTTCCATAAAGATATATGTATCTCTATGTCCACTGTGGAATTGTTCACAGTGGCCAAGACATGGAAACAACTGTAGTGTCCTTCAGTAAATGACTGGTTAAAGAAGTAGTAGTACATGTGTACAATGGACTATTATTCAGCCATAAGAAAAGATGAAATATTGTTACTGGAGACAAATGGATGAATCTAGCAATTATCATGCTAATCAAAATAAGTAAAAAATAGTCGAGAAACATGTGATTTCACTCATATGTGGAATATAAAATTGTAAACAAACAAAAACTCATAGACACCAACAATAATTTATATCAGAAAGCTATGTCCTGTCAAGAGGCATAAACGTATCCCCAAATAAATGGTTTAAATTCAAATCATAGAGGTCAAAGTGAGAGAGAGTAATCTAAAATGTTGGTTTCATTCATTATCCCATCTTTCATGGGAAGAAAAGAATTTTCAGGTTTTTGTTTCTGATGTTATTTTTACTCATTAAATGATTTCTTGCTAAGTAAGATAATTATTAATTAGAATGAACTTCCTTTAAAAAGTGTTTTGTTTTGTTTTTTTAACTGTAAGTTGCACTAGCCTATTAAAAATGGCTTTGCACTGTCTTCAGGATAAAGTCCAAATTCATGTTTTGGACAAAATCCTTCATGACCTAGGCCTGCCTTACTCTGCAATCTCAATTCTCATAATTACCAGCCACATGCTCATGATAAAATGGTTGCTTGATACATGCCAGATGCTATTCTTAATTCTTTACGTGTTCTATCTCATTTATTACTAAGTAACTGTTATTTAGGATCTTATTAACATCTCCATCTTACAGATGAGAAAACTGAGGAACCAAACATTAAGTAACTTGCTAGAAATAATGATAGTTGAACTGAGATCAAATCCTTGCAGAATGACTACAGAGTTTATGTTTTAAACCAATGGGCCCCATTGCCTCATGAAATTACTATTTCTAGGTGGTGCCATCTTCTTTCCCACTTTTGAGCTATATGCCAGGAAAGAACAAAAAAGGAGGTTTATCAAATTCCTTCTCAAACAGCTCAAACACCACTGCCTTTCTAAAACATGTCCTAATCTCTCCAGAGAGTATTAGTCACTCCAACCTTGGTAACCTCATGTTATTTTGTATGTACCTTGTTATAGTGCTTGACACTTTACCTTACAAGTATTTGTTTATATAAGTCTCTCCTATAAGACTAAGCTCTTGAAAGACTCAGACTATTATCTTCTTTTTAATCTCCAGAGAACCTATTTAGGGCCTGACATAGAGCACTGACCAGACTCACACACTTCGTCACTTTAATATCTGGGAAAGATGACCGCATCTCCAAGAAAAAGAGGTTCTCTGACTTTGATCAAAACAGGCTCTCAGAGCAAGGGTTACCCTGGTGATAGAAAAATGAGTAGCTTAGAGTATAAGATCTGAGTGAATCAGAGAATCTTTTCATTTTGTAATGTTATCTCTTCTCACTCTTCCATGCAGCAGATATGATAAACAGGGCTTTAGTAGCCTCCACTTTGGTCATCAAAAAAATAGGAGCCCTATGGGAAGGGAGCAGAGTCAAACTCACCTCTACTTTACCTAGATCTTAATGTAAAAGGGGAAAGGAACCCTACCTGCTCCCTCCCAGGAAGGCAGGCAGACAGAAATTAGGAGTACAAGCTTCTCTAAGAAGGAAGAGCATGCCATTAGCCCAGTGTGTCTCCTGAGGAGGGACTCTACAGAAAACTAGTGTGGCAGAGTTGGCTGCATGAAAAATATCAGGCTCCTGCCTTTAGAATTATTAACTGCTCAATAAATATCTATTAGGTGAGCAAATGGATTTGTGATACAAAGCAAGGCCTTGCTTTCACAGTAAAGGGCAGTAACTTTGATCAAATAATACTATCTTACTGAAAATTCTATGTTAAACCATTAAAAAGATATAAAGAGAACAAACTACCAAATCTGGGGAGTCTGGCCTATTTTGCCGTTGTTGTCCTTGATCTCACATTTGTACTTTGTATATCTTGGGATGTTCATTTCAGAGATATCTTACATGAATAAAAACAGAAACTTCTAAACTGTGACCAGAGCAATGCATTAAAAGCTGCATAATATAAATTGCTTTCGCTTAAGAAAAGAAAGCAGAAAAGAAGCACCTAGTCATTTATATTTACTGACTGGTGGGAATCACCTCTCTTAAGGGAGTCAAACACAAAAACAGACATGTGGGTACCAAAGATGCCAGTTTCCAGTGTATTTTTATCCATTATTAGGCATTAAATTTAAATGCATCATTAAAAAAATACCTCATCCCTAGTGACAAATCAATGTCTAGCAAAATAGTCAAATGAGTGTTCAGCAGAGGATGACAAAGGGTTTGGAACATACGATATGACAGAGTTCTTTCCATGAACATCAATTACAACAGGGCAGCAGTTATTTTGTCTGAAAGAGAAATGTTTATTCTCCATGACTGCCACTCTACATGGAATCTAATTGACCAGAAAGAGCATTTACTGTGCAATCCTGTGGTAACTTCTTAAAGGTAAACATAATACTGAAAGTACATTTTCTGAAACCAAGTTAGGCAGCAGCTGGATACACTGAAAAAACAAATGTACTTTAATTTGGCATAATTTGAGAAGAAAGAAAATATTAATGATACCATACTTAGAAATTACTTATCCTTTCTTTTATTTAAGCAATATTGGATGACCAAGAACTATGTGCCAGCCTCTGTGCTAACAATTAAAAATACACAAATAACACCTGTCCCTGACTACCAGAAACTTGCATGGTAGACAAACTCTATGTAACTAACTATAATTCAGTGTTTTCAGTCCTCAAAAAGAAAAAGAATCCAAGTGCTAAGAGAGAACATTGTCCTCTTCGTCTATGGTCATTCCTCAAAGGCCCTGGCCTTACCATGTGGCAGGTACTAATGACCTGTCAAGTCCATGAATGCCAAGTGTGTATATGAAGAGCTCTACCCATACCAGAAAGTGAGGTAGAGAAGTAGGCTCACAATCTTGAGCTCAATGCTCAGTGCTCAGGACCTGTAAGCAGGTACCACTTATTCATTCATTAATCAACAAACATTAAATGTGTTTTCATTAGATGCTGGGTCCTGCACATCCATTTACCTGCAGCCTTCCTTCTACCATCCCAAAGGTGAAAAACTAAAAGCTTTTCCTCCAAAATCAGGAACAAAACAAGAATGCTTCCTATCACCACTGTAATTCAAAATGTAAAAGTACTGGAAGTCCTAGCCAGAGCAATAAGGCAAAAGAAAGAAAAGGCATCCAAATCAGGAATGAAGAAGTTAAATTGTTACCTTTTACAGATGAAATGATTCTTTATATAGAAAACCCTAAAGACTCTGCAAAAAAAGGAGCAATATTAGAAACTATAAACAAATACAGTAAAGTTGCAGGATACAAAATCAATGTACAAAAATTCATTGCATTCTTATTATACTAACAAGTAAATTTCAGAAAAAGAAATGAGAAAAACTTTTGCAATTGCAACAGAAATAATAAAATACCTAGGAATAAACTTAACAAAGAATGTAAAGGACCTATACATTGGAAACTATATGTATGACACTATTAAAAGAAATTGAAGAAGACACAAAAGAATGCAAAGATATTCCATGTTCGTGGATTGGAAGAATTAATATAGTTAAAATGGTCATATTACCCAAAGCAATATACAGATTGAATGCAATTCCCATCAAAATCCCAATGACATAAAAAACAAAGAACAAAAAAAAATCATCAGATTTATATGGAATCACGAAAGACTCCAAATTGCCAAAGCAATCCTAAGGAAAAAGAACAAAGTTAGAAGTATCGCACTCCCTGACTTCAATTTATACTACAAAGCAACAATAATCAAAACAGCATGGTATTGGTAGAAAAAGAGACACACACACAAATGGAATAGAACTGAAAACCCAGAAATAAGCCTACATAAATATGAGCAGATAACTTCTAACAAAGGAGCTGCAAACATACAATGGACAAAAGAAAGCCTATTCAATAAATGGTGCTAGGAAAATTAAAGCCACATGCACAAAGAATGAAACTAGACTGCAATCTGTCACTACACATCAAAATTAACTCAAAATGGATCAAAGTCCTAAATGTAAGACCTGAAACAATAAATTGCATAGAAGAAAGCATAGGTATAACCTTTTGGACCTTGGGTTCAGAGAGGATTTTATTAATTTGATCTCAAAGACAAGGAAAGTAAAAGCACAACTAAATGAGTGAGACCATAACAAGCTAAAAAGCTTCTGCACAGCAAAAGAAACCATTAACAAAACAGAGAGACAATCAACCAAGTGGGAGATGATATTTGCAAACAACAACTCTAGTAAGAGGCTAATATCCAAAATATTTGAGAAACTCATACAACTTAACAACAAAAAAATCCAACAATCCAATTTAAAAATGGGCAAAAGACTTGAGCAGACATTTCTCCCAAGAAGACATGCAAATGGCCAACAGATAAATGAAAAAATGTTCAACTTACTAGTTATTAGGGAAATGCAAATCAAAACCACAATGAGATAGCACCTCATACCTGTTAGAATGGCTATTATCAACAATATAAGTAATAACAAGTGTTGGAGAGGCTGTGGGGAAAAAAGGAACCCTGATGGAAATGTAAGTTGGTACAGCCACTATGAAAGTTCCTCAAAAAATTAAGAATAGAATTACAATATGACCCAGCAATCCCTCGTCTGGGTATCTACCCCCAAAATCTGAAAACATTTATCCATAAAGATATATATGTATCCCTATGTTCAAAGCAGCATTATTCATGGTGGCCAAGACATGGAAACAACTGAGGTGTCCTTTGATAGATTATTAAATAAAGATGTAGTACCTATATATAACGGAATTATTACTTGACCAAAAGAAAAGATGAAATACTTTCATTTGCGACAAAATGAATGGACCTTGAGAGTATCATGCTAAGTGAAATAAGTCAGAAAGAGTCTGATTTATTTCAACTTAATATCTCATACAAACTTCATATGTGAACTATTAAACTGAAAGCAACTAATGAACAAGACCGATAAACAAAGAAATAAAAACTCATAGAGACAGACAACAGTTTAGTAGTTAGCAGAGGGTAAGTGGGGTGATGGGTGGTAGAAGAGCGAAAAGGGGGTCAAATACATGGTGATGGAATGAGGACTGACTCTGGATGGTGAACACACAATGCAATATATAGATGGTGTATTATATTATAGAAATGTACACTTGAAATCTATATAATTTTATTAGCCAATGTTACCCCAATAAATTTAATACAAATTAAAAAGAAATTTATGCCAACCTCTTAGTTTCCACTTCAAATACCAATAAGAATTCCTATGAGAATAAAACCCTGTTTTAAGTCCCATTCTATTTGCTTGAACTGGTTACAATTCTCATAACTCTGGTAAGCTCATGTACTTGCGGAATTTGCTACCATCCCCTGTGTTTCAACTACTGGTTAGGATTCTTCTCATCTATAACTCTAGCCAGGATTAAGAGACTACTAACCATGAAATACACAAATAGTTTTGCATTGAACTAGGAATACTTTAATACTCAACAGACAGAAAATACTTGCGATGCATCTCTTGGTTTTGGTTATCAAGAATTACACTCCTGGCTACCCTGACACAAAGGAGTAGACCTGCGGCAGCAAGACTGCATTGTGTAAGCCCAGTCTCCAGATCATAGCTGATTGATTGAATTGGTCTAACCAATCTTCTTCACTAGGGAATAAAAATTAGGAGAGACAACTAGTCTCTGGGTGTACAACTCCTGACAAAGTATGAGGAAATATCATACTTGGAGCTTTATGACCAATATGATAAAGAGGGTAGAGTATAAAATGTACATAACTGTGGGATTGTTGTGGGGTCACCATTTCTTGTCATAAGGAAGAAGCAGCAGAGAAAATTTGGCTAGAGCATAAAACAAAGAAGAATGACAGCTGAATTACGGAAAAAAAAGAGTGTCTAATAAGTTTCAAGATCCTTCATGAGGCACGGCTACACTTTTGTAGCTTTTAATAAACTTTTTTTTTTTTTACCTTAAACTAACTCTCAAGCTAGTTTGATTTCGTCACTTGTTACAAAGAATTCTAATTAATATAGTACCTGCATAGAGATATTTAAATTCTGGATTATAAAACCAAGATTTTCTTAGTGCTGTGGTCTCCAATTTATTTTCCTGACAGCTTTGCTCTAATTCCTTCAAACTCCTGAGAATCATCATTGTCATAAATATCTCAGCAGATTTCTATATGTCTAGCTGGCATATCATCCAGATTTCTCTGGGATCTTGTATGATTCTTGAGCCTATGTTTACCTACCTCAGCATCCATCCATTCCCTCAAATGCCTACCTGCTGGTTTTCTAACTATACTTTACCTTGACCTTTGATTTGAACATATTCCTAAACTCCTGACCTTTGGCATCACTTTTGGCAACTGCTTAACCTCAGCCCTAGCCTTGTACAGCAAGCAGTCACACTGTGTGCTCAGCACAGTTGAGAATAAGTTGAAGCACAGAATTTACAGATCTCAGATTTCACCAAAGGTATCTAATGTATCTAAGGAGGGGTCCTATTTCTATAATTTTATAAATGCTCTGTCCTAAGTATAACTACACTGCAACAAACATTTATTGAGCATCAACTAAAATGCTTTTTTCTATTGCTTTACAATTGTTCACTTATTAAATCCTCACAACAGCCCTGTGAGGTAGGCATCATCACCATGGCACAGATGTCACCTATGGGCACAGAACAGAAGTCAGAATCTCACAATATGGCTAAAATCATAATGCGCCAAATGTAAAATTTAATATATTTCTATAAATTGATTAGTTTGAAAAGTAACTTACAAAAAAATAAAAACAAAACAGAATTACAGCCAGACATAAAAGGGTGCAATATCTGTAATCCCACAAGGCACTCCCCTCCCAGGCTATAATGCCATCAACATAGCTAATATGACCATGTAGGCCACTAGCCTTTGCTCTCCCTCCTCCACATAGCCCCCTCTTAAAGCCAAGTATTTAATTAAGGAAGAAAACTTCACTGAGAGACAATAAGTCTTCAGTCAAATGTTTGAAAGGAGCACATGATCCAAAATGATGGATTCCTAGACAGAGGAGGTCTGTTCTTTGGTCAAGGGTATGCATGGTAGCACTTGATCAAAAAGGACAACCTCCCCAGACAAAGGAGGACTACTCTTGGCTCAGCAGGTATGAAAGCCCATATTTGCAGAGGAAGACCTTTCCAGACAGAGGAGTATCTTGCAAGGGTTTATGAAGCTGAACTCCCCGTGCGAGAATCTCCACCTAATCTGGCAAGATCTGACCTACTTTGTATAAAGATCACATTTCAGTCTTCTGGTAACCAGAACAAGCAGATCACATCATGAAGCTGACAGTACTGCTGATAGAAAAAAAAAAAAAAAAGCTTATTTAAATGGAGAATCAGAAGAATCTTTACATATTGAGACAATGATAACACTATATGTTTAAAATATTATTAAAATTGGAACTAGGCCAAGTTCCTTTTTCTAAATGCAAGAGGAATTATGATACAGCTATAATTCCTAATTGTTGTTAAAATTATAATTCAGTAATTCAAGCAGGGCAATAGAAAACAATTATACCTTCTTTACCCATAAAATCCCCTGGCCTACAGTCCCAGGTAAAAATCATCCAATGTCATATCTTGATTAAATAGCTATTGTTTTTATTCTCTGGTACTGATTTGGAGTGACAAAAAATAAAGCAATTTGGAATGAATCAGACACTTTAAGAACATACCATTTGATGCTTTGACTTTCTGGATAGTGATACTTTTTATAAAACGACAGTATATGAAACAGTATATGTATCAAATAAACAGTTCAGTGAAACATAGTAGAAAATCTATAAACTAACCCAAGTGTACAAATGAACTTCATACATTAAAAAGACAGCATTTGAAACAAGCTGGGAAAAGGATAGGTTGAGTTTATAATGGCTAAGAACATCTGGCTCACCATTTGGGAAAAAATATGTTAGAACTATACCTCATTCTGAGTGTATTAATATAAATTACAGATATACTAAAGAATGAAATGAAAAGAAAAAAATTACCAGATGAAAATCAGTGACTATTCATATAATTAAGTGGGAAAAAAGTCTATACCAAATCAGACAACTTAAAACACTAATTTTATGACAAAATATTTTAATTATCTGCAGAAAAGGAAATAAAGTTTAACGAAGTGAAAAAGCAAGCAAACTAAGAAAATTATTCACAAAATATATAACAAGGGATTAAATGACATTTACATGCAACCTTTTTGTCTGCCACTGAATTTTTTATACAATTTTCTTTTACTGATTCGTCTATCAATTTTTTAGCCATTTCAGTATGTGTTGCAGAATAATACATTTTAGTGAAGAATTTTTAATTCCTTTTGTGGCTAAAACTAATTTTTGATTAATTACAACCTGTAACATACTTATTTAGCTTTCATTATATCATCATTCTACTTTTAAGAATGTTTCTCCTGTTCAATGTTCTTAAGCTACAGCACAATTTGTAAGCAATATTGTCAGAAAATAACAAAGTAAAAGAACAATGCTTAAGCAAGATGGAAGGAGTGGTTGTTGTGGTCATGTCTCGGCAAGAAACTCTCCAAGGCCCCTGGGTGTTGCTTGAAGTAGTGAACATATCATAGGAGCAGAGAGCTTAAAGTTTTATGTGTGTGTTCTATTTTTTTGTTGTTGTTTTTTAGAGTCAAAGATAGTCTAAATTTTTACATTTGTTTTATTTTTAGTACTTTGAATAAAAATTTTTAATGATATCTTTTATTAAGCACTATACACAACGCTTGGGGTGGGGAAATGGAATCAAACTGGTAATTACCAGTGTAGCAAAACCAGTGAAAATCACGAACAGACAATTAACCAGGAAAATGTAAACTTAGGAACAAAAATATTCAAATTCATGAGTAATTAAAGAAATGTAAAATTTTAAAAAACATAAAAATACTGTTTTTCACCAAACTAACTGGTAAAGAGGCAAGATAATAATTACTAATGTTGTCAAGAATTCAGAAAAACAGTTATTTTCATTCAGTGCATAGTGAGTGTAAATTAACGCAAACATTTCTAGAGGGCAATTTGACAATACATATTTTTAAAAGTCTTGTAAAATATAAATCATTTGACTCAGGCATTGCATTTTTAGGACTTTAGGGGAATAATTAAAGCTGTGCATAAATGTATTTGCATGAGGTTGGTTCAATATAATGTTGCTATAGAAAAACATAATATAAAAGTACAAATAACCTAACCAAACTTTCAAGTAATGAGTGTTTACATATGAAGTAATATGATATAGCCATTAAAAAATTAAGATGTAGAAGTACACTTATTGACATGGAAAGATATTTATGACCTAAAGTTGAGAAAAATAATTACAAAAAAACAAAAACAAACAAACAAAAATTCATAGTATGATACCAGTTTTGTAAACCATCATTCTTATCTACATCTGGAAAAATATTTACTTAAACTTTAATAATTATACACAAGTGAATGGATGTGTTTGCTTCTTTTTGCTTTTATGTATTTCTAATTTTTCTATAACATACACTGGTTTAATTTTAAAAATTAATTTTTTTTTTGGTACATATACACAATGGAATATTACTCAGCTATAAGAAAAGATGAAATATTGCCATTTGCAACAAAATGGATGAAACTGGAGATCATCATGCTAAGTGAAATAAGCCAGACAGAAAAAACAAAGAACTGCATGATTTCACTCATATGCGGAATATAAAACTGAAAGCAAAGAAAAAAAGAAATGAACAAACAAATAA